>CAUYQV010087723.1:0-45905 GCA_963574575.1 Galagoides demidoff | reverse complement strand
TCTTTTTCTATATTTTGGAAAAGGTTGAGTAGTATAGGTACTAGTTCCACTTTAAAGGTTTGGTAGAATTCTGACATGAAGCCATCTGGTCCTAGGTTTTTCTCTTAGGGAGATTTTGTATAGTTGATGCTATTTCAGAACTTGATATAAGCCTATTCAACATTTTCACTTCGTTCTGGCTAAGACTTGGGAGGTGGTGTGCTTCCAAGTATTGGTCGATTTCCTTCAGATTGGCATATTTCTGGGAATAAAGTTTCTTGTAATATTCATTAAGAACTTTTTGAATTTCTAAGGGGTCTGTTGTTATTTCATCTTTACCATTTCTTATTGACAAGAATAGACATTTTATTCTTTTTTTCTTGGTTAGATTAGACAAAGGTTTATCTGTTTTATTGACATTTAAAAAAGCCAACTTTTTGATTTATTGATCTGTTCTATAGTCTTTTTATTTTCAATTTCATTTAATTCTGTTCTAGGTTTGGTTATTTCTTTTCTTCTGCTGAGTTTGGGATTGGAATGTTCTTCCTTTTCCAGTTGTTTAAGATGTCCCATTAAGTTGTTAACTTCCTCTCTTTCCATTCTCTTGAGAAAAGCTTGCAATGCTATAAATTTCCCTGTTAGGACTACCTTTGCAGTATCCCAGAGGTTCTGATAACTCGTGTCTTCATTATTGTTTTGTTCTGAAAATTTGGTAATTTGCTTCTTGATCTTGTCTCTGACCCATCTATCATTCAGCGTAAGGTTATTTAGCTTCATGTTTTTGTATGAGACTGCAAATTTCTGTTGTTACTGAGTTCAACTTTTATTCCATGATGATCCGAGAAGACATATGGAATAATTTCTATTCCTTTAAATTTACTGAGGTTAGACTTATGACCTAAGATGTGATCAATTTTGGAGTATGTTCCATGGACTGATGAGAAAAATGTGTATTCAGCTTTGTTAGGATGAAAAGTTCTGTAGATGTCTGTTAGGTCCAATAGTTGAATAAATTTAAATCTAAAATTTCTTTGCTAAGCTTCTTTTTGGAGGATCTGTCCAACACTGCCAAAGGAGTGACTATGATGGAGCTGGGAGAGATCAAGCTGCTCATGCCAGTTAGAGTCTCTTTTATACATTGAGGTGCATTCTGGTTGGGTGCATATATATTAATAATTGAGTATTGCCCTTAACAAATATAAAGTGGCCGTCTTTATCTTTAAAGGTTTACAACCTATTGTTTCTGTGAATAAAATTGCAACACCTGCTTTTTTCTGCTTTCCATTAGCCTAGAATATAGATGACCATCCCTTTACTCTGAGTCTATATTTGTCTTTTAAGGTAGGATGAGATTCTTGAATACAACAGATGTCTGGTCTGAGTTTCTGTATCCAATCAGCCAATCTGTGTCTCTTTAGAGGACAACTTAAGCCATTCACATTGATAGAAATTATTGGTATGCCTGGTAAAATTTTGGGCATCGAGTTCCCCGAAAGTCCAGTAGACATTTTTAATCCTTTTGCCATTGTGGAAGTTGGAATTTGATCAAAAGTTTCTGAATGAGTTTACTTTTGTGGTGGAGGATTGCACTGGTCATTATGGAGGATATGTTTGAGAATTTCCTGGAGAGCTGGTTTAGTTATGGCAAATTTCTTCAACATGTGAATGTTGTTAGAGTATTTAATTTCTCCGTCATAGATGAAACTCAGTTTAGCTGGATACAGGATCCTGAACTGAAAGTTGTTTAGTTTTAGGAGATTAAAAGTCAATGACCATCCTCTTCTAGCCTAAAAGGTTTCAGCCGAGAGATCCGCAGTCATCCTAATACTCTTCCTCTTGTAGGTTATGGTCTTTTTGTGTCTGACTGCTTTCAAAATTTTCTCTTTCATCTTAACTTTGATGAAGTTAATTATGATGTGTCTGGGGGATGTCTTGTTCAGGTTGAGTCATGCTGGGGTTCTGAAACTATCTGCTATCTGAATTTCAGAGTCTCTTGGCATGTCTGGAACATTCTCTTTCATAATTTCATGAAGAAGAGCCTCTGTGTTTTGTGAAGCAATTTCATCACCTTCAGGGATTCCTATAAGGCGAATATTAGTTTTCTTCAAATTATCCAAGAGCTCTCTGAGAGTGAGATCCACTTTTGCTCTCCATTTCTTTTGATCTTTGCGTTCCTGGGCTTCTTCAAAAGCTTTGTCTTCAAAATCAGAGATCCTTTCTTCTGCCTGTTCCACTCTGTTATGGAGGGATTCCACCGTATCTTTCAGATCCTTGAGGGCTGCAACCTCTGGTCTCAGTGTTTTAAAATCTTTGATCATTTTATCTTTGAAATAGTTGAGTTCTTGAGACATCTTTTGAATAATTTCTTGAGATATCTTTTGAATAATTTCTTGAACTTCTACTTCCTTCCTTTCTTCCATTTTGTTAATCTTATTTACTATCCATATTCTGAACTCAGTTTCTGACATCTCAGCCATCTTTTTATGGATGGTGTCTTCAATTGCATCTACCCCATTTTTCCTTGGGGGAGTTGATCTTCTCTGGTTATTCAAGTTGCCAGAGTTTTTCCTCTGATTCTGCCCCATGCTGAGTTTACCTTGTTTGGAGGCCTTATCAGAACCATTCAGTTGGTGGCTTCTTCTGGTTGCCCAGAGAGACAGGCAGAGCATGTCTGTTGTCTTCCCCCAGTTCTCGGGTGCTGGAGCAACTGGGGTGCAGTGAAATGGCAGCAGCCACATGGGAGCATGTGTAGCTGGATTAGACCTCATTCCACCCGCCAGGGCAACTGGGGGGCAGGAGACTGGCAGCAGCCAGATCAGTCCTAGATCTGCCCTGCTGGGGCAACTGGTGGAACAGGGGAACTATAGCAGCTAGATCAGTTTTAGTTCAACTCCCCTGGAGCAGCAAGGGGGTGGGGGAATGGCAGTGGTAGTGCAGGGCATGCAAGCGACCAGATCAGTCCTATTAGCCTAGAATATAGATGACCATCCCTTTACTCTGAGTCTATATTTGTCTTTTAAGGTAGAATGAGATTCTTGAATACAACAGATGTCTGGTCTGAGTTTCTGTATCCAATCAGCCAATCTGTGTCTCTTTAGAGGACAATTTAAGCCATTCACATTGATAGAAATTATTGATATGCCTGGTAAAATTTTGGGCATCGAGTTCCTCGAAAGTCCCCCCCAGAGTAGCTGGCGGTGGAGGGGAGCAGAGGACGTCTTCACCATCACCCGCTGGACATGTGTGGCACTAGCAAGCCAATCTTTGCCCTCCCAGCGCGGGAGCCTGGAGCAGGAACTCCTCCACCTCCACCCGTGGGATGCACGTGGCTCTAGCAAGCAGTTCTGGGCCCACCCAGCACGGGTGCCTGGAGCAGGGAACTCCTCCGCTGACCCCTGTGGGGTGTGTGTATCTCTAGAAAGCTGTTTTGGGTCTGCCAAGAATAGAGGACTCCTCCGCCACTGCCTGCGGGATGCCGGTGGCACTAGCAAACAGTTCTGGGCTTGCCCAGAGCAGGAGCCTGGGGCAGGAATCTCCTCTGTGGCCCATGAGGTGTCGACTCTAGCAAGCAGTTCTGGGCCCGCCCCAAGTGGGGGACTCCTCTGCCACTGCCCGTGGGGCACCCATGGCTCTAGCAAGTAGTTCTGTGCCTGCCTGACGCAGGAGACTCCTCTGTGGCCACCCACTGCCCACGGGAGGCATGAAGCTCTAGCAAGCAGTTCTAGGCCCACCCAGAGCCCTGGAGCGGGGATCTCCTCTGCCGCCATGGGGCGTGTGGCTCTAACATCAGTTCTGGGCCCACAATCCCTTTTTTCTTCTGAATTCTTTTTGCCAGAAAAATTGTCTTCCAACCTTTAATTCAGAGTTTTAATTTGTCTTTTGAAGCTAGTTGTGTTTCTTGTGGACAGAAAACAGATGGCTTGTGTTTTTAATCCAATCAGCTGATCTATGCCTCTTCCATGGGGAATTCACGCCATTAACATTTGCTTTTTTTTTATATTTTTTATTAGATCATAATTGTGTACATTAATTCTATCATAGGATACAGTGGCCATTAACATTTATTGAGATAATTGGTAAGTGTGGTAGTGTTCTATTCATCTTATTTTGTGAGAGTCCACTGCTTAGTTTTATCCTTTGCATCATTGTGGAATTTAGGTTCTGTCCTTTAATTTCTCAGTGAGTTCTTACTTTTCTGTTTATCCATTGTGATGGTCAGTGTGTAGAATAGGTTGAAGTATTTCGTGTAGAGCTGATCTTGTTGTGGCAAATTTCCATGTTTGCATATTAGTAAATGGTTTGTTTTCTCTGGTCAATTCTAAAGCTTAGCTTAGCAGGATATAGAATTCTGGGCTGGAAATTATTCTTTTTAAGTAGATTAAAGATAGGTGACTATTGTCTTCTTGCTTGAAAAGTTTCATTAGAGAAGTCTGTAGTCACCTTGATGGATTTGCCTCTGTAGGTCAACTGGCACTTATTCCTGGCAGCTTAAAGAATCTTTTCTTTTGTCTTGACTTTGGACAGGTTCATCACAATGCGTCTTGGAAAAGCTCTGTTAGAGTTGAGAAGACCTGGGATCTGATATCGCTCTGAAAAGAATGTTTCAGAATCTTTGGTGATATTTGGGAAATTTTCATTTACAATATTCTCTAGTATGATTTCTATTCCCCTGGGGCATTCTTTTTCCCCTTCTGGGATAACTATAACTCGTATGTTTGAAGACTTCATAAAGTACTATAATTCTGTCAGTGAACATTCTGCTTTCTCTCTTTTTCTGCCTCTTTAACTATCTGAGTTATCTCAGAGCTTTGTCCTCTACCTCTGAGATTCTTTCTTCTGCATGGTCTAATCTATTATTGATACTTTCTATTGCATCTTTAAGCTCCCTAATTGACTGCTTTAGTTCCTTCAGCTCTGCTATATACTTTCTATTTTCTACATATCATTCATCTCTTATTTGATTCTGTTTTTGTATTTCCTTTTGGTTATTTTTCACTTTATCAGCAGTTTCCTTCATTTTTTCATCATTTTCTTCATTGTTTTCATCATCTGTATTCTAAATTCCCTTTCTGTCATTTCTAACATTTCTTTATAGGTGGAATCCTCTGCAGTAGCTACCACACAGTCCCTTGTGGGGATTGCTTGGGACTGGTTTTTTATGGTGCCAGGATTTTTCTCTTGATTCTTCCTTATGAGTGTTTTCTTTTACCTGTTTCCTTGCCCTAATTTACCTGTCACTTCCTCTTGCTCTTTAAGTTACTGTGCCTCTGGACTAGGGTTTCAATAAGTCCTTTTGGTACAGGACCTGAAGGATGAGAAGATTGAAGAGCAAGAAGGTAAAAAGAAAGAAAGAGAAAAAAGAGAAAGGAGAGGGGTAAGTAAAAGGGAATATTGAGAAAAAGAAGAGAGGCATAGAAAGAGGGAGACAGGAGCAATATAGGTGTACAGTAGGGTACTTTGACCCAACCTTAATAACCCTTAACCTCTGGAGGGGCCAGGTTGTGTGGTTCCCTTGAGGTCAGCAGCTCTTTGCTAGCCTGTTCAGACACAGTACTCCACCTCCACCAACTAGAGAGGAAAGATAAAAATGCTATAAATCAAATCAAAACAAGCAAACAGAAAACTTTATGTGATAAAATTGGAGGAAAAACCAAATAATGGGTAGAAACACTAGCAAAAATGAAGTTCTAATTGTTAAATAAGGCAACAATGGAAAAATATATTTAAACTAGAAAAATTAAGAAAGAAAAAAAGAAAAATCTAGAGGAAAATTATTGAAATAAAAAAAAAAAGCAAAACCAAAAACAAAGCATATATATATCTTGCTGAATATTGTCTGGGCAACAGGTAATCTTCTGGAGTGTGAGATGTTAATCACAATGCTAATACAAAATGGAGACTGGAGTCCTCTGTTGATTTCTCAAACCCCAGAGGGTGGGGAGCCTAAATATCTCCTCAGCCTGCTTAAAAGGCACTTCAAACTGTTAACCTCAGCTAAGCAGAAGCTTGCCCAGGAAAGCACTTGTCTCTAGGATCACTCCTGAAGTGGCTGTCTGTCTACCCACTCCTGAAGTGGCTGTCTGTCTACCCAGTGTGCCAAAACTAGTCTCACTCAATGCCCCTGAGGGCCAAGCCTGTAAGGCATCTCAGTCCCCGCCTTTAGGTTGCTCAGTCACTAGGTTACTCACCCAAGGTCTACCACCCTATCCTTGATCCTCGCTCTGCAACCAAGAGGGCAGAGCTTGCTGGGGGCAGTTCTCCCACAATGGCTCTGCTAGGCCCACAGCCAAACACTATTAGCTCTGTCCAGCTCAGAGGCTCATTCCAGGGCCCTGGACAACGCTTAAAGTCCTCCACACTCTCACCCAAGTTCTCTTAGTTCAACTAAGTTCTAAGTCAGAAAAAAATAAAACAGCTCACAGGTAAGGCCTTTCCAGTTTGCAATCTCATTGCTGCTGTACTTACAGCTGCCCACATGATTAGATCAAATGAACACATGCAACCACTTGCCAGTTCTCTACTGTTTTTGTCCTCCTTATGGGGTCCAGAAATCTCTCGATGAGTCCCTGTGTCTCCAAAGGGATGTTTCTGGGCAGATCCCACCACCAGGCAAAGATGTCTGGAGTCTTCTCTCCCCAGTCTCACCGTGCCCAATGGCAAGGAAGCTGTTATTTGGCTGCCATCTTGCTCCTCTCTCTCTCTCTCTCTCTCTCTCTCTCTCTCTCTATATATATATATATATATATATATATATATATATAATTCCTTGCATTTAGCACTATGTTGGACTCAGGGTGGGTGATCAATAAATAGCTGTCAAAAGATCATCTACAAAGTGTCTTCCAGGACTTAACATGCTAACAACAACTTCCAAGGGATTTCTAGTAGATATGGAAAGTAACTTTGTGCCTAGAGTTGCCTGCTCCTTTTGTAGAAACCCAGGCACAAGATTCCCAGGCTCCATGTTAGAAGTGTGAAACTGGCTCAATGCACTGGCAATTTACTAAGACATCAATATTTTGAATTCCATGAGAGTAATGAATTTAACTGCAATGACACCATGCATAGACACCATCTTTCCAGCAAAAATGTAGCTGCAAATACTTCCTGAGGTCAGAGGTGGAGGAAAATTTGAAAAGTAACATTAAGTAGAGTTGACTCAAGAAGAGAAGAAAGGAAAAAGGCAAGTATCCAGAATATTTGTATGCAGTGTTTTATTTTAGATGCTGATTTTTGGTATCTAGGTAGATTGGAATATTTAAGGTAGAGAGCAGTAAGGAAAGGAAAGAATAGTTGCCATCTAATGTATACTTATGAGGATGATGATAGTTTCATTTTATGAGCAGTTACAACATATAAATACCATGCCAAATAGTTTATATCCATTGTTTCACATCATTTTCAGGGCAGTGCTACTATTATTCCCACTTTACAGATTCAAAAAATGAACCTTAGAGAAGTTACTTCCTTTGTCAAAGTCATATAGTCAATAAGTAATCAGGGCAGAATTTGAACCCAGTTCTAATAACTTCAAAAAATAGCATATTTAACCAATTCTCCAGCTGAATCCTGAGCTTCTCCCTTCTAATGCAAAGAATAAATTAAATAGTAATTTAATTTTTAAAATTACTACTATGTATTTAGGGAATAAGAAAAACTCTGTATGTCTATATGTCTATATGGACAGACTTATTTAGCAATATAATAATAACACTTGCCAGGGCCTTGTCAAGGGCTATGAGCCAGAAATTTTATACAGTGACATTGTAAGTACTATTACTAATCCATCACTCCACAAAGAAGGTATAATAGATCCATTTTACAGGTTAAAAAACTAAACTTATGCAACTAAAAACTTTCCCTCAGTTCTCAGAGATGGTAAATAGCGAAATACAGATCTTGAGCATAGGCCCTATTTTTCCTTTGATCCCTAATGAGGTAGTATTATACAAGTAATATACTCAGCTATGTATTAATAGAAAGAGTGGTTGGGGATAAACTATGGCAAAGAGATGATAATTCTGCCTACTTTTTGTTAGTAAATTCAAATATTTTCATTAATAAGTTCAGGAAGGATTTTTTATTGTTTTGCTCTTTTTTTAAAGAAACTATTCAAAATCATCTCTCAAATGTTTAGAATTTGAGTAATAAATGTGAAAAAACGCTAGTTTCCTTAGGAATGTTCTATTAAAATCTGTATGTAATTTTAGCTAGAATTTATTCCATATGTTTCACTTCTCCAAGCTTATCACCATGTTTTGTAGGGGCCATTTGAAGTCTGTGACTTTTGGAGTTGCTCTGAGCTACTTGTCTTTAAAGCAGGAAGTTTGATTTCCCACAAGGAAAGAAGACTTGGCCTTCACAGGGGGGAGTGTGTTCCAAACCCCAAGCCACAAAGGGCACGTGGTTTCCAAACCTGGCGGCTGTCTGATTTTTCATCCTCCTAGTGGAAACCTCAGTCCAGAGATGCTTCTCTCATTACCCATCTGTTTTATTCCTCTTTTCTGTTTAAAATTCAGCATAATATTTTAATCTAATTTCAAGAGCAATCAGACAAGAAAAGGAAATAAAAGACATCCAAATTAGAAATAAAATTAAATTACCCTTGTTTGCAAATGTCTTAATCCTGTATATATGTAGAAAACCCTAAAGATTCCACAGAAAATCTGTCAGAACTAATAATTAATTCAATAAAATAGCAGGATAAAACATAAACATACAAAAATCAGTAGAATTTCGTTTTGTTGTTATTGTTGTTGAGATAGACAGTCCCACTATGTTGTCCAAGCTAGAGTGCCATAGCCTCAGCTTTGCTTACAGCAACTTCAGACTCTGGGGTTCAAGGGATCCTCCTGCCTCAGCCTCCCACGTACCTGGGACTACAGGTGCTCACCACCATGCCCAGATAATTTTTCTTTACACCAACAATAAACTACCCAAAAAGGAAATCAAGAAAATAATCCCACTTATAACAGCATCAAAAAGAATAAATGCGTATGAATCGATTTAACCATGGAGGCAAAAGATATGTGCACTATTAGATATTGATGAGAGAAATTGAAGAAAACACAAATAAATTGAGAGACATCTCCTGTTCATGGATTGAAATAATTAATATTATTAAAGTGCCTGTACTATACAAAGTGATACATAGATTCTTTGTAATCTCTATCAAAATTCCAATGGCATTTGTCACAGAAAAAGACAAACATAATTTTAACATTCATATAAAAAAAAACCTCAAATAGACAGAGCAATATTGAAAAAGAAAACCAAAGTTGGAGATGCCACAAATCCTAATTTCAAATTATATTATTATACAATAACATAATACAGTATATTATTATATTTCAGCATGGTACTGAAATAAAAACAGACACACTAACCAACAAAATAGAATAGAGACCCCAACAATATGCCCAAGCATGTGAGGTCAACCAATCCTGAACAAGGGCACTAAGAATGGACAATGGGGAAGGGATAGTCTCCTTAATTAATGGTGTTGGGAAAACTGGGTATCTGCACACAGAATAATGGAATTGGACCCTTATTTTACACCTTCACAAAATCAATTCAAAATGATTTAAAGACTCAAGTATAAGACTTGAAACCATAAAACTCTAAGAGGAAAATGTAGGGGGAAAGATTCTTGACATTGGTCTTAACTTGATTTTTTGAATATGACACCAAAAGTTCAAGCAACAAAAGCAAAAACAAACCAGTGAGACTACATCAAACTAAAAATCTTCTGCACAGCAAAGGTAACTATCAAAAAAATAAAAAGAAAACCTACAGGTTGGGGAGAATGTATTTCTCCCTGAATTATTTTTAACAGCATCAAAATTTATTACACAAATGACAGAACTTCTTTTATAAAAGATAAAGAAAAGAAACCAGGCTAAAAATAAAATATTTTCACTCTTTTCCAAGTTTCCTTCCAATTTTCGTTTACATGCTGCTTGGAAAAAACTCAAACCAATGTTATTCCTCATGTCTCACGCCACAGTCACTGTTGGTGTAGAAGATTTCAATGACCCAATGTAAAGAGAGTGGGTTCTCCCCATCACCAACCAAACAATCCATTCTGTCCTGGACACCAGCTGGGTGTCCTCCAAGGCTTTACTGGTCTGGGGTGTTGGGGTGACCCTACTGGACCTTGCTCTAGTGAAGGCTTTCTGTAGTGGCCTTGCTAGGTCCTAAGGCTCTCTGGGGGATCCTTTCAAATCTAGAAGGCAGCCCCACCCTCATAGCTCAGTCACCAGCAAAGTTGGCATCCTGCAGATATCAAGTAGCTTGACACCTGGGGCTGCTGGAGGCAAACCTGGGGCAGCCCAGGAGCACAGCTGCCTATGGGAGCAAAGCTTTGAAACTGTTCTGCCCCCTCTAAGCCCGGGCACTCTTGGCCGTAATAGAAGTGGCAACCCTGTGATCTCCAAAATGCCCTTCAGGTCATTCATCCATTGCCTTGATGAATGGCAACCGGCTTCCATGCAGAAAGCCCATTCATACTCATCTTATCAAAAGGTCACTCGGCCATGCCCTTGTTCTCTCCTAAATGGGCTTTCTCATTTTTAAAAAATATGAGTAGGTTGAGAATCTAAATTTTTCAAGTTCTGCTTCCATTTTGATTAACGATTCTATCTTTAAGTAATTTCTCTCTACTCGCATTTTACTGTTGGCACTCAAGAGAAGTCAAATTGCACCTTTAGCACTTTGCTTAGAAATAGCTTAAGCTAAATATCCAATTTCACTGCTCACAAGTTCCACCTTCCACAAAACACACAAACAATTCAAACAAGTCATCTCCCACTTTACAACAGAGATTGCCTTTCCTCCACTGTCTAATAGTATCTCCCTGTTTCCATTAGAGAGTGCATCAGAATGGTCTCTTCCATTTCTATTAACATTTACAATCACCTAGATATTCTCTAAGAAACTGGAGGCTTTCACTACATATCTTTTCCCTTCTTTTCTTTCTGTGCCCTCACCAGACTTGCCCTTTAACGTCTATTCACAGCCATGCAGGCTTTTTAGAGCATACACCTCAGAACTCTTCCAACCTCTACCCATCACCCAGATCCAAAGGCACTTCCACATTTTTAGAATTTGGGTAGCAGCACTCCCATTGCTCAGGACCAATTTTCTGTCTTAGTCTCTTCAGGCTGCTATACAAAAATACACAGATTGCTATAATAAAAATGCCATAAACTGGTGGCATATAAACAGAAAACATTTATTTCTCACAGTGTGGAGGCATGATATTCTAACCAGGGAAAGCTACAGGCAACTGACTCTAAACCAGGAGAGCTGGAGGGGTGTGCTGGGAAGCCCAAAGTCATCAGGCTATGACTATGTAGAGTCTTGGAGACACAACCACTGTCTGGCCAAACTAGAGGCAAGACCTCTACCCCAGTGGGCCTGGGGGCCAGAGCCTGGAATCAAAGATTAGTTTGGACCCTTAAGATTTTGGACTTGCTTGAAACCAGTTACACCTTTCTTCTTTCCTACATCTCCCTTTTGGAATGGACATGCCCTACCCCATGTCTGTCCCACCACTGTATTTTATAAGTATGTAACTTGTTCGTTTTCACAGTTCACAGCTGGAGGGCAATTTGCCGTGGGATGAATCATACCTTGAGTCTCACCCATGTCTGATTTAGATGATATTTAGATGAGACATGGGACTCAGACTTTAACATTTCTGCTGCAATAAGTTAACACTTTGGAAACTAATGGGATGAAAATGAATGTATTTTCCGTGTGAGAAGGAAGGACATGACTTTGGGGGGCCAGAGAATGTCATGGACTTCCTATGTTGAACCTTAACCCCTAAGGCGATTGGGACCTTCAGAAGGATGATTATGAGATGAGAGTGACGCCCTCATGAATGGGATTAGAGGCCCAAGGGAGTTCTTTCGCCTTTTCCACCAAGTGAGGACACTGCTAAAAGATCTATGAGGAATAGGCCCTCACCAGACACCTTGATCTTGTATTCCAGCCTCCAGAACTGTGAGAAATTAACGTTTTCTTTTTCTAAGCCACTGGTTTATGATATTTTTGTTATAGCTGCCTGAATGCACCGAGACAGGAGGCCTGTGTCCGGCTTGCCCACCCCACCTCCTCAGCACCTGATATGGCCCCTGACATGTAACAGAGGCTTGCAGAGACGTGTTGAATAGGTGTATACATTCCCCAATTTGTTTGAAAGTTTCTGGATCTCTGTCATTAAAAGCATGCACTGGAAGTCACCGTGGGTCCAATTTGACCAGGAATGTTGAGAATCTTCTAAAACAACTTGAGGAAGAGCTTTTATAAAAGAAGGTAGAGCAAAAGAAGAGCATTGACAACCTTCTCCTAGGTAGCATGGGCTTCACGCAAAGCCCTGAGAGGGCTCAGGCCTCCCTCCTTCATAAATTTTGTGGTGTGATCTCAGGCCCTCTCACCCAGAAATGTCTCTCCTATTGGCCAGTGCAGACGCCTCATATTCTGCCTCTGATCATTCCTTTGGGTTAATTGAAGCCCCCTTGGGAAGGAAAAGAAGCCATGTGGGAGGGCCCTACGATGCATCAGATCACTGTGAGTTAGCAACGCCTCCCGCGGAGATGATTCCATCAGACTGCAGCGAACAGGGCCCTAAAAATTAGTAACAATAGCAGCCAAATTGGTTTCATCACTAGACAGAGCCTAGATCCTAGGGAGAGGTCAGCAAGAACAAATCAGAGTGAGGGAAGAAGGTGAGCAAACCAGCCTGGCAGCGAAGCAACCTAAGGACGCTGGGGACAAGTGGCAGAGATGGAAGCCAGAGGAGACCCAGGGGCCCCGTCACAACCATCCTAACTTCACAGGTGGCAGCAGCTGCTAGAAAAGAATTACTGGTTGAAGAGAGGAGTTTTTTTACTAAATGCATATCATACTTACTATGCGTCAGTTTCTGTTCTAAGAGCTTAGCAAATATTAACTTGAATTTAACCAGAGCAATGGCCTTGTTGAAAGTCAGAATCTGAATGCCAACTCCACCCATTTCTGGCCGTGTGACCTTGGCCAGTGATTCATGCCTCTCCAGCTCATTTTTATCCCCTAAGAAAAGGGTACAATAGTGAAACTACCTCAGTGTATTATTGTAAGAAATTATGGAGCTAAGAGGTTGAAAAAAAAACTCTTTACAGACTGTGAAGTGTTTTGCAAATCACTACTTATAAGTAAGCCTAGGACTGGCTCAGCCTCAGGAAATAACAACAAAATTCATCGTTTCCTTACTCACGATTGCTACTATCAATTACACAGCAGCTCGTGGGCAGTGGAGTTGGAGAACTTCATGCATGACTCCGATCAAGTTCTGGTTCCCAACCTAATAGCTGCATGGCTTTACACAAGCTGCTTAATCTCTCAGTGATTCCTCCATAACACTTGAGGCCAGTAATAATAGATCTACTCCATAAAGTTGCTGTGAAAAAAAAAATTTTTTTTGAGACAGAGTCTCACTCATCCTTGGCAGAGTGCCGTGGTGTCGGCTTGGCTCACAGCAAACTCAAACTCGTGGGCTTGAGCGATCTTCCTGCCTTAGCCTCCTGAGTAGCTGGTACTACAGATGCCCCCACCACCATGCCCGGCTAATTTTTCTGTTTTTGGTAGAGACAGGGTCTCACGCTTGCTCAGGCTAGTCTCAAACTCCTGAGCTCAAGCCACTTCCCAGAGTGCCGAAATTACAAACATGAGCCACCATGCCCAGCTGAAAATGTCCAAATGTTTAAATGTTCAAATAAAGCACTCAGGACAAGCACCTAAAGTAAATGATATATACCACTGCTCTTTTAAACCTCACCGTGTTACTACAAAGTACTATTGTAGTTATTATCCTCATTTCCAGACAAGAAAACAGAGGGCCAGAAAGGTTTAGTGACTCTCCCAATGCCACATACCTGCAGAGTGACAGAACTGGGATTCCTAGACATTTTTGCAGTTGCCTAAGCAGAGGCTCTCACTGTCCCTAATGACACATCAGAAGTGCCTAAGGAAATTCTCGAGCAGAAGGAAAAAAAGTGCAAAACTAGGAAAGGACGAGAAGTGACAAGTATCTTACTTCCGTTTATAGACTATGTTGTTGGAAAAGGGGGATACGAAACTTTTGCACACGAATGCTGGGAATTGGAGAGGCTCCCAGAGGCCATCTGGTCCCCACTCCTGCCCCTGTGCAGGCCATGACAGAGCCTGGCAGACTATGAACCAAACTTGTCTCCTCTTCCTCCTGGGCCATGATCCAATCCTTGCAATAGATAACGATGGAATTGCAGCCAATAGCATGTGAGCAGAAGGAATATGCACCTCTTTCTGGGCCTGGCTTGTGATCAACTCCCTTTCTAAAGTACTCAATGCAACAGAGTGAGCATAGTGACCCAAAAAGCCACACATAGAAGATGATGGAGCCACAGGATGACTGGGGCCTGAGTCCCTAAGCCACCTTCCAGAAGAAAGCTGCCTACCCATCAGGAACAACCAGCTAGGACTTGACATGAGCAAAAATAATTTCATGATTGAGCCATTATATAGTTTGAGTTTATTTGTCACAGACACTAGAATAATTTTAACCAAAGTCGGGACAGGTGTACTTCCTGAATTTTGAGCCCCCACCTTCTGCTTAAATCCTTCTGGTAAGGGGAAGTATCATTCATTCTTCATTTTTTCAATCATCCCTTGTCTCTGGAGGTCTGACCATGTGTGAGGCGCTGTGCTCGGCACCAGGAAGCAGTGCCAAGGAAGGCATAGAGACCCTGTCCTCGGAAGCTCGTGCCCCAGACTGGGGGACAGAAAATGAACGAATAGGCAGGAAGCATGTTTATAGACTTTGACAAGTACCTAGCAGGAAGACAACAGATGGATGAAGCAGAACAACCGGGAGGAGGAGCGAGCTTGGTGGGGGGCAGGTGGAGGAGTGTTGATAGAAGCTCACTTTGAGACGGCTGACACTGTGTCAGACAACCCTGACGCTGTACCAGTTGTGGTTGGTTGGTGGCTTTGTTTACTTTAGCAGGAAAATGTACCTCCTTTAGGGCTACCCCAGTCCTAATTACATACACGGGGGCCAGGGAACATCTACCCTGTCCTCCAGTGACCGCTTCACCAACATCCTCATTTTCAGGCAGCTGTCCCCACCTCAAAGTCCCTCCTCCCCAGCCCCTCCAGCAGCAGCCCCATGGGATTTTGGAGGTCCAGGCACCTGCTGCAGGCATTAAAAACAGCAAGTATCTGGCAGCAAGGATCCGGGTAAAGGAGGAGGTCCCTAAGACTGAGGCTGTATAGACCCTCTCAGTATCTCAGGGATAACTGACTGGAATCAGGTGACAACTGCTTCCTAATGTCCTCAGGGGCTGCTCACTAACTACTGCCTCCCTTCAGGCATTTATCCTCCCACATCAGGAGGGAGCAGGCGTGGATAGACGTTCAGGGGCTCCTGCTGGAAGCCTTCTCTCTCTTTTAGAAACAATTTACTTTTTCGATGTTAAAGCCATGTCCCTCCCCCCGGTTTGAACACCAAAACAAACTCAGCTGTTCGGAAACCGCAGGCATTTGGCTGGGGCTGCCAAAGAGGCAGCAGGAGGAGCTGCCAATGCCCTCCAGATTCTTGCTGAGCTCCTCAGAGGCAGGGAGGCCCAGCCTCTACCTCATCAGACAATAAGGACAATGCCTCAAGGGCAGCAAACCTGCCCTCCTCCTGAGGGGTTCACGAGAGGCTCATGCTGTACTTCTGAGCCTCCAGGTTAGCTCACAGCCCCTGCCCCACCTACCACAAATGGTCCCCAGCAGTTGGGGGCAGGGGAAGCCCGGACAGTCAGGAGAGCAGGAGCCCTATATCAGGCGCTGTCAACAACCGTTTTCCGTGCTTGGTTTGAGGATAAAAACAACTGCTGCTCCTTACTCTCTCGCACTTTCCATGGAGGTCACTTGGGGCAGGCCTGAGCCAAGACTTCCAGAGGGTGTGGCAATATGGAGGAAACAAACAGTGGGGCTCTAAGCACAGGACACACTGTGACCAGCCCCCTCCACAGCTGGGAGTGGTAGCAGAATCATGCAGCCTGCAACCCTGCTGTTTACTGGCCTCCATGCCCCTTCGTCCACTCCCTGGGCACTTCTGCACTCTCCCTGACCTGTAGGTTTGGTTCCCCGGACCCTCGCTGGCCCTGTTCCCTTTCCCACCCACAGGGCCACGAGTAGGGGGAGGCTGGTGAGGTACCTGGGCCACAAAGTTTAAGGAGGGGCTCATTCTGCAGGTCATTCAAGTTCAGGGTCCCAGGCTAGGCAGCATCATATCTCACCCAAGTGCCCTGCTAGTGCCCCTCAAACCTGGCTTTCCAAGTGGATCCTCAGAGAAATGTTTTATTTCTTAAATCTTTCTCATCTCATTTCCTGAACTGCCATTGGCAAGAATCTATAGATGCTTCATGCTCATATGTAAAAGATCAAATCCAGCTTGCAGAGGTTTTGTTTTGTTTTATTTATTTATTTATTTTGCCAGATAGAACATTTTTCTCATGTATAGAATTTAGAATCATTCAAATGAAACAGAAGTTACATTTTGGCTTCCCTTGAAAACACGGAAGATGTGACCACTCCAGACTGGAGTGAAGCAGCAGCTGCCCCTGTGGGCCCTCGGGGTGTGGCCAGTGCTACCCCCCAACCCCACCTGTGCTGACTTACCATTCATATTACCTGTTTGGCCCCCATAGGCAATTAGGGGTGCAGCTTTTGATGCAAGGACATATTATATCCAAAATTAAGCAGATCACTTCTAATGCTGCAATTTCAGGCACCAGTGAAGGCCAAGGTAGGAGACTGAGGCATGCAGGAGGAGGGCAGCTTTCCTGATGTGTTGAAATCCAGCCCAGGAGGCAGGTCCCCATTCCCACAGCCAGGTGCACGGAGGATTGAAGCCTGAAGGTTGCCGGTAGAAATGTCTTCCATGGCAGCATCAGAAGAGCAGCTGGGCCAAAGGGACTAACCTGGATGGATGCAGCACTGACCCAAGGTCAGGAGATCTCTGCAGGTGTCCCATGTCAGCTCTAACCTCTGTGCCTTGGAAGCCTCTGATTCCTCCTCTCTTCTTAAGGAGAGTCAGGCTGGATATTTTTCTTTCAGCTCTAACTCTCTTGAATGTGATGCTTACTATTCTTAGGTGGAATTATTCCAGTAATAGAGAACCTCAGAACATTGTTTGGGCCTAGCTTAGAAGAGCAATTGAGCGAAGATCAGAAACCACATTTCATTGATAGCAATGGAATTTTGCAACTTTTGCAGCTCACTACTTATCCTTTTATAATTTCTTTGGTTCTGCTAAGAATATACACTTGGAAGAGCTCAAACAATAGCCTGGCTCAACAGTCTCTTGCCTTAACAATCGCTCCCCTGCTGGGGAATTCACAAGGTGTGAAATCCACTGTGCCACAGACAAGCCGGCATCTCTTCCCCTGCCGCTGCCTGCGGAGGAGAATAAAGCTCCCTGTCATACTAGTGGAGAAAACTGAGGGCAACTCTACCGCAAGAGGTCATCAGTAAATATTCAGACAGCATTGTGCCCTGCGGATTGTTGGGGGGAGGCCCGGAAATGCAAGCAGGAGTTAAAGCCTAGTCCCTGTCCTCACAGAGATTATGGTAGGACAGGGAGGGGTATGTGATGCTCACAAAATGAAAACATATAAAAGAGGAAGATAAAAGTCTATCCGAGTAATAAAGTGCTTGCTAGGAAGAGTCAGAAAAGGAAAGAGTTACATAGTTACATAGGAGGTGAAATTTGGACAGGAGATGGAGGATGAATAGGCATTCAACAGACAGGAGAATCAGGAAGGAACTCCTCATTCATCCCCCAAAGATGAGCGCTTCCTAGGCGTGACATTGCCCCAGGCACTGGGATAGAGAAGCTAACAAGGCAGCCAGGAGCCCTGTTCATGTCACTCACTTTCCACTGGGGGAATAGACAAGTCAACAAACACCTAAGATAATTTCAGATATTGTTAAGTGCTACAAAGAACAGCAAATGAGGTGACTGTCCTAGATAGTGACTATGAGATGCACAGGGAAGGGGGAGGCCTGGAAATGCAGCCAGTAGTTAAAGCCTAGTCCCTGTCCTTACAGAGATTACAACTCCTGTTGTGCTGAGTCATGGGGTGATCTGGGGAAGAGAAATTCAGGAAGAAGAAATAGCAAGAGCACAGATCCTGTGGCATAAACAAACAAACAAACAAAATATATGCAATATGGTTGCAGAATGAAGACTAAGGAAGGAATCTGAAGATAAGTTTCAGAGTTAAACAAGAGCCAGATCATGTGGGGTCTCACAGGTCAGAGGAAGGAGTTTGAATGTAATTCTACTTGCCACAGGAGGCCAATAGATATTAGCTAATTTACAATTTTAATAAAAACCCTGGCTATTCTAACTCCAGTAAGCCCACATAACAAAATCCCAAAACTACAGATGTTGGCATGGATGCGGAGAAAAGGGAACACTTCTACACTGCTGGTAGGAATGCAAGCTAATATGGCATTCTCAGAAAGAAGTTTGGAGGATACTCAAGGAACTAAAAGTAGACCTACCATTCAATCCTGCAATTCCTCTACTAGGTATATACCCAGATGATCAAAAATCACTTTACAACAAAGACATTTGCACCAGAATGTTTACTGCAGCCCAATTCATAATAGCCAAGACACGGAAATAGCCCAGGTACCCATGGACCCATGAATGGATTAACAAATTGGGTATATGTACAAAATGAAATACTATGCAGCCATAAAAAATGGAGACTTCATATCTTTTATGTTTACCTGGATGGAGCTGGAACATATTATTCTTAGTAAAGTATCTCAAGAATGGGGGGGGGGAATATCCAATGTACTCGATACTGCTATGAAATCAATATATAATCACCTGCACATTCATACAAATGGTAAAACATAACTATAGTCCACAACGTAGGAGAGAAGAGGAGAGAGAGGAGAGGGGAGAGGGGAGGCCAGGAGGATGGAGGGTATTTGGGGGTACCTCACTCAATGTGCAAAATGCAATGGTACATTTAAAAACTATTAAGAAAAGAGTATAATTGTCTTACCACAACAAATAAGTAAGTGAGGTGATGGATGTGTTAATCAGTTAGATATAAGCATTCCACATTGTATATCAAATCAGTACACTGAACCCCATAAATGCATCAATGTATGCAGTTATGATTTAATAAAATAAATAAATAAGAAGAGATAAAGAGAAATAGAAATTATTTAAGAGAAAGTAAAGTTATTGATAACTTAAAAAAAAAAAAAAACAGCTGCATACCTGTGGCTCAAGTGGCTAAGGCGGTAGCCACATACACCAGAGCTGGTGGGTTCGAATCCAGCCTGGGCCCACCAAACAACAATAATGGCTGCAACCAAAAAATAGCCGGACATTGTGGCAGGCACCTGTAGTCCCAGCTACTCAGGGGGCAGAGGCAGGAGATTCACTTGAGCCCAGGAGTTGGAGGTTACTGTTAGCTGTGATGCGACAGCACTCTACCCAGGATGACAGCTTGAGGCTCTGTCTCAAAAACAAAAAACAAATAAAAAACAAACCTGGTTTTTGTATAAGGAATAGACTGCAAAGGGCTGAATGGAAATAAAGAGGCTATATTACTCTGCTCAAACTGCCATAACAAAATACTATAGGTCGCTTAGAATTTAAAGGAATTTAGCTTTTTCAATTCTGAAGGCTGAAGTCCAAGGTTGGGGTGCTGACCAATTGGGTTCCAGTGGAGGGTTGTCTCCCTGGCTTGCAGAAGGCCATCTCCTCCCCATGTCCTCACATGGCCTGTCCTCAGCTCGTTCATCCAGAGGAAGAGACATCTCTTCTCTCTCACTCTTCTTATAAAGCAATCCCGTGCTATGGGATGAGGGCCCCACCTTTATACCTCCTTCAACCTTAATTACCTCCTAAAAGCCCCATCTCCAAATATAATCACATCAGGGTTAGGGCTTCCACATAATAATTTGGAGGTGGGGAGAGAGGCGGGACATAATTTGGTTTAGCAGAGATCAAGGAGGCTAAGGAGACCCTGGCGAGACTTACCCCAGGGAGATATCTGAAAGAACAAGGTGATGAATGGACTTTACTCTGGTGTAGGGTGTCTGGCCCCACAGGGTCACTGCTTTGCTATTTAGATACTTACAATCACTAGTAAATTGGAAGGTGATAACCACTTATTTCTTCATAATTAGTATGGGTCTTGATCTCAAGGCAGACTTTCTGGTCTTGGGCTAGAAAATATGCACTGAGTTAATTCATTTCATTTATTTCTAAGTATCTTATTCTCATCGTGGTATCTCCTGCAGGAAATGAAACTAGCCAGCATCTCCAGCACAGAGAGACTGGGGGGTCCCAACCCGACACTCTCAGGGCAAAGGCATTATAGGTTAAAACCCACTATTGCCAAAGTCATTTGCTCTCACTTTTCTCTCTCTCTCAAGGCTGATATTAAGTGTATTCTCCTAGTGTATCAAGCCTTCCGCCACCACAAAGCTAGGTGAGGAATATTTTCTTATCTCTAAAATTAAGACTTGTCTCCTATCTTTTTTTTGCAGTTTTTGGCCGGGGCCAGGCTTGAACCCGCCACCTCTGGTATATGGGGCCAGTGCCCTACTCCTTGAGCCACAGGCACCACCCCCAACTTGTCTCCTATCTTTACTATTGGATGAAAAATATCCAGACCACTTTAAATATACTAAATTAATTTGATGTTTTAATTATCTATTACTATGTAACAAATTAAAACATAGTAGCTTAGGGGCGGCACCTGTGGTTCAAAGGAGTGGGGCGCTGGCCCCATATGCCAGAGGTGGTGGGTTCAAACCCAGCCCTGGCCAAAAACAACAACAAAAAAAACCATAGTAGCTTAAAACAGCCATTTTATTTTGCTCACGATTTTGTTTGCTAGGAATTGTTTTCTAAAGATGACTAAAGGGAAAAATAAAGTTAGAGCAATTCAAGAATTACATACCAGGCACCTACTACGTCTCCACTACACCACCCTTTCTCATGGGCATAAACAAAGACACAG
The DNA here is from genome assembly GCA_963574575.1 of Galagoides demidoff. NCBI lineage: Eukaryota > Metazoa > Chordata > Mammalia > Primates > Galagidae > Galagoides > Galagoides demidoff. The sequence goes on along the minus strand of CAUYQV010087723.1, from coordinate 24,852 downwards.
TGGCATAGAATCCCCAGATGCATTTAGGGAATTGACTGTAAGTCCTGTGTTCGGCTGGAGGGTGGCTTCATGAGGGACCCAGTAAGGGTTGGGTCCCGCATGAACTGAGTATGCAGAGGTAGACTGAGGCCAGGTCCTCAAGAGCCTTGAATGCCAGGCAGAGGAACTTCAACTTCACCCTGTAGGGTATGGGGAACAGGAAGCCATCGGAGACTTTTAAGTAGGGAAGAATCGCTGTCAGACTTATGCCAAGGAACAGGCAGGGAATAGACGCTTCTACATGAGAAGAGTGATAAGTCTGAGAAATTTCTCCTCTTATTCAATACCTGAGGGGTCCGGGGTTAATATTTACCTTCAGGAAAGCTGACCTCCTTGGCCCGAACTTTATCCCAACCCTGTTTCTTCACCATTTGGCCCAGCTCGGCATAAGCATTGCAGGAGTGAGAGCCAAGAGCCTCTTTGGGGAAACAAGCATTGTCCAGCAGCTGTTATATTGCTCAGGATAGATTCCTGGCCCCCAAGGGTCACAATCCCTTGCCTCTGAAGGGAGTGGGGAATGAGGCTGCCTTGGTGTGGCTCAGAAAACATAGCCAGGCTTGGCAGCACCTGAGAACACTTTCTAAACTTCATACCAGGTTTTATTTTTTTAATTTTTTTTCCCACAGGCCCTTAAAAGGAGGGCTTGGTTCTCCAGCTCCCATGAGCTGCTGAAGGCCTCTCCTGGCCCCTTTCCCTGACAGCCACTCCTCACGCGCTATCAGGGTCTTCCTACGACAGAGGAGGCTGCGTTCTGGGGGTCAGCTCCAGGAGAAAGCACCGGGTGATTAGAGGCTGCTAATAAACATAGCAATGACACCTGTGATATATTGCATGACAAACAATAGTGGACACCAAGTTAAATACTCTCATTTAATGGTCAGAACAACCTAACAAAGTAAGCATCATTATTTTCCTCATTTATCAGATTAACTAAGGCACAGAGAGCAGCTTGCCCAATTGCACAGCTAGTATTTGCAGAACCTAGATGCAAACCTGGTTCTAACCCCAAAGCTGGGGCTCTTTAACTCTCCAGCCCCCTAGTTCTCAGTGTTTCCCTTGGGGAGCTGCCTCTGCCTCTGCCTCCTCAGGCCCCAGCTACCTTGAACCTATATTTCCTCAGGTAAATATCCAGTTCTTCCCATATGTAGCTCCACTTCGGTAGAAATCTCAGCTCTTCCACAAATTAATTCCTTGACCCTGGGAAAGTGCCTTCATCCATCTGAGCCTCAGTTTTCCCATCAGTAGAATGGGGACACCTGGCCTCCCTTATAGGCTCAGAACAGGGATTAAGTCAGTTGGAGTGCCCCGAGGCCCCAGGAACCTGGGATGGGCACATAATTGGAAAGTCTTATCCTGATGATGCAGAAGTGATTCGCATAGTCTGAGCAGCCTGTGGGCAGTGAGCACCCAGCAGGCTTCCACAAATAGATTCAAACAACAGGTGTCTGCACCCCAGGGCTGCTCAGTACCTGCCAACTCTACTGGCAAAGCTCACTCTTGGCTCTTTCCACAGAGAGAGGTCACATTCCACGGCCCGGCAGCCCAGCACAAGGAAACAGCCCTGCCCAGACACAAAGAAAAGTGAACACTAAGGGGTTCTGCTTGTTTTTGAAAGGTTCATGAGCCTCCAAGGTGGAGGCAAGAAGACAGGGGAGCCTGGGTCCAGAGGAAGGGTGGAGGAGCTCCTTGTTCCCAGCTGCTTGGCAGAAGGGCTGGGGTCAGCACCTTTCCTTGCAAGCAGGCTGTGAACTGCTCTGCTCCGTCAAGGAGCGTGGAGGCAACATTCTGAGGCTCATGTCCCCCATGCTAAATTATAATACTTTCCTAGGGCTACCATAACAAAGTATCATAAACTGCTGGCTTAGAACAGCAGACATTAATTGTCTCACAGTTCTGGAGGGTAAAAGTCCAAGGTTTTAGAAGGACCATGCTCCTTCTGAAAGCTGTGAAGAAAAGATCCTTCCTTTCCTCTTCTAGCTTCTGGTAGCTCCAGATGTTATGTGGCAGTGTCTTTCCAGTCTCTGCCTCCATCTTCACTTGGATTCTGTTCCTCTCTGCAAGGATCAATCTCTGTATCCAAATTCCTCCTTCTCATAAAGACACCAGCAATTCTGGACTAGGGCCAACCCTAATATCCCCACTTAAACTTGATTACCTCTGTGAAGGACCTATTTCCAAATAAGAGCAAATTCCAGGGATTATGACTTTAGTTGACCTTTTATTAGGGAGCACAATTCAACCCATAGCACCTGCCTTCCTCATACCGGTCTTTAATGGTGAGGGAGAGGGGGGAGCAGGAATGGAGGCTCAAAAGATCTGTTTTGAGTCCCAGTTCTGCCAGTACTGGCTACTTGGTTTTGATGAGTGATCTTGACTGTGATTTCTTCTCTTGCTTACTCGGGTAAAAGATTAAATGAGATCATAGAAATCACCAAATTTATAGCTTGAACTGGCTTCTGAGATCACCCAACATCGCCCAAAGTATGCTCACCAGAATATTAATCCTACAAGGTCCCCTCAGGATAGAAAGGAGAGCTGGTTCTGTGAGTCCCTCTCAGAGAGTCTCAGTGCACATTAGCAAAGGTCCTGAGAAGACCTGGAGCAAAGGTCCTGAGAAGTCCGTTTGTCACCACATCTCCCTAACTCATTTCACTATGGAACCCTGTTCCCTAGGAGCACTCTCTTGATCATCCATCTACACTTAGAAAATGCTCACATAGATGAACCCCTTCAGTGTACTTTAGAAAACAGGGACTTAGATCTCCTCTTACCTACTCCCAAATCCTTATCTCAGGCTCGGCTTTGAGAGGAACCCAAGCTGAGGCAGGTATTTGTTCCCCAGGATGAAAACAACTTTACCACTATTTTAAAATTTCTTTTAATTATTTTTAATATTATGTACTCAGTACATCTTAAAACAACACAGAAAAGACTAAAGAAATAAGTAAAACACACCTTCAATCTTCCCACCCTAAAATAAGCAGCTAATGTTAAATTACTTTTTTATTGCTTCATTACATGTCCATCTCTCCTGCCTTTGGTCACACAAGGTACAGAAGTCTAGGAGCTGGAAGGGGAGCTGAACCCAGATCAGTGAGTTCAGAAGCACATCCTGATATTAGGTGTTGCTCAAATTGGGGACAATACCCTTGTCCTCCTGAGCTCCAGCTCCCCACTTATGCTTTTAGGGAGAAAGCATTTATAACAGAACCTGAAAATTGGGAATATTCATGCCCACCATTCATTGGGTTCCTACTAGGAACACACAATGTGATATTACATGTCACTGCATCCAGGAAACCAACTTAATCCTCATATCTACCCAAGAAGGCAGGTGATTATCACTGAGGCTTTAAGAGTTTAAATGACTTGCCTCAGGTCTCACAGCTGGTCACAGCAACAGAGCCAGGATTCAACACAAGATCTACCTGACCCTGCAACTTTCTGTGTAACAACATCTCTGTGACTCCTTACACTACACATTGCAGGAATCTATTCTATTTTCTGACTTCTCAGATCCTGTTAAATGACCTTTCTGTGTTTGTGATGGTTTTAGCACTATGCATTCTACTTCTCCAAGGCAAAGCCTAGAAAACTCGATCAAGTCTCAGCCTCCCTTGCAGCTTGGATAAAGGTGTGTGTCCAGAGTTCTGGCAGTCAGACACATTCCTATAAGACTTTTGTTCTGAAGAAAACAAACTCAAGTAGAGGCTTTCCAGGGGATCTACTTTGCTGGCATGGATGATGGCAAGGATTCTGACTTTGGGGGTGACAGTGCTTGCAAGATCGAGATCTTGGCACAGCAACAGTGGTGATTTCTTCTAGTGCTCGTAGGACAACACCTGAGGTAATGTTCTCCCCATCAGTCTAGTTCTATGGAGTGGAGCTTCCATTGTTCCCGGAAGCTTAGCTTCAGCCCTAGCCCTCTATTACTCCTAATAATTCTGAGATTGCCCAATACTCTTTTTATAAAACCTTTCTTTGCCCAATCAGCCAGCGTCACCTTCTGTTGCTTGCCACCAGAAACCCTGACTGATACTGAATGTGCTGTGTCAGTAAGAGAGATACCTCTCAGCACATAGAATTCTAGTGGCTCTGCAGGACTATAAACTATAAAGCAATGAACAGAGCTGGTCAATTTCTGATCAATTTCATCAATGTAGATAACAAATGCATTTGATCCTGAAGTGAACTTTTGGCCGAAGTTGTACAAATTAGTTTAAGCCATACTGATCATAGTACGCCTCAATGGCCTGATTTCCAGCTCACATTCATTGTATTTTGTGCCTGGAGTCCAGATGTCAAAAGCCAGCAGGTAACTAAACTTTCTTGAAGGAGTCTTTGAGAAGAAGTTTAATTGAAAGTAATATTTATCCTTTAATCCAATGGTTCTGAAACTTTTTGATCTTAAACACCTAAAACTCATAAAAATATTAAAAACTCAAAAAGCTTTTGTTTGAGTTATGTCTATCCGTAGTAAAAAGGATGGCACTGTTTGACATTTCTGCAAATCCCCTGAACGTCTGGCTTTATAGAAGACAGCTGGATTTTCATATTCCCTTCTGCGTTTAGTCTGTTGTGTATCACGTCATGCATCCTCTAGAACACACCACTACGAACTTGTGGAGAATGAGAACGAAAGGGCAAATATCATTAAAACATTATTATGAAAAGAGTTTTGACCTCACAAACCTCCTGAGAAGATCTCCCCAAGTCTACGTTTTGAGAACCTCTGGCCTAATCTCTAAACCTTTTCATACCTTATATCTTAGATTTCAGATTCAGGATGCAACTGTCATGCAACTGATTTACATGACAGGTGACTCTGGCATCTTTACTGTCAGCTGAAAAATGTAGTTCTATCCTTCAGAATCGTTCTATTCAGAATCATTCTAATCTCTCTGCTTTGAGGAATAATGGACTAGAAAAGAGTTCTGCTTAAGAATCGGGAGAGCCAGTTCTGTCACTAACTATATGATTTTGAACAGGTCAGGGACCTTGTATAAGTCCATTGGCCCCTCTGAGCCTTAGTTCTATACTTGCCAAATAGATACTTGCTAACCTGTAAGACTACTTAAAGGTCAAATTGGATAGTACACCTGAAAATGCTCATACCACATACATATAAAAATATATAGTTACATTATTTTAAATAATTGTATTACTTAGGATGCTTTGAGTTGCTAGTAACAGAAACCCTAACTTAAACAGTCTTAAATACATTGGCTCATTGAACTGAAAATTCTAGAAAGGGTTCAGACCTCGGGCATGGTTTGACCAAGAGATTTCTGCTGGAGTCTGGGCTCTGACTCACATTTTCAGCCAAACTGTCTACTCTATAGCTGCAGTCTCAGCTACTCTCCTTCCTACTAGTAACAGTGGCCACTGAACGTCCTATCTCGCATGCTTATGCCACATCACCCACGGGAAGAGAAAGCGTCAACTCCAGACACTACCAGGAAAGAGGGAGCAACTTTTTGTTTCAAAAGTTCTCAGCAAATGTTCCCTCTTTGATCCCAACTGGGTCAAGTGCCCATCCCAAACCAATTGCCAAGGTCTAGATAATAAAATAAGTGACTGGAAAAGCTAATCAAAGTGCACCCTGGAGCTTGGAGTAGGATGACTCATGCCACCACCTGGCTTAGAAATTTTGAGTTCTATTAAGAAAAAAGAAGGTAGGAATAGTTGTATAGAAGGCAATCCATATGTGTCCAATGTAACCTCACAAGTCTGTATGTGTTGACCAAGAAAGATGATTACAATATACTATATAGTAAAAAAATAATGTTAAAGAAGAGTGTGTCTGCTAAGCTCTTCATATTGCAAAATCTATCTATATACATATACACATATATGTGTGTGTATATGTACATATATATTGGATCTACATAGTGGTGAAGACAGGTGGATGAGATCACGGGTGACTATGCATTTTTGTTTGTTGCTTGTTTTTGCATCTCTACCTTTTACACATATAATATGAAGTATAGCACCTTATGTAAAATTTCAATACAGAAAGAAGTCTAAGATACAACATGAAGCATGATCACCAACCACCCCACTTCCCACTTCTAGCACCCTCTGCTCCTCCATCCTAGGACCTGAGACTGACCCCACCTACCATCCTTGAAGTCACCTAATAGAACCCTAGGCAAAGGATTGATCCAAGCTCAAGAAACTTCTCCCGTCTCTGTACATTTTGCTTCAGCATCCCTAAAGAATCACAAAACCAGAATGTCTTGCTCAGAATAGAAAGCAGTCTATTTTCATTCATATGCAATTCTAATTTCACTGGTTCTCTTCCCCCCACCCCTTCTCCCCAAGCCTGCCACCAGCTCCCATGACCTCATCATGATATTTAGAATAATAGTCTTTTCCCACAGGTCATCCGCTTCTAAAATAAATACATTTCCATCAACGGAAGCTGCAGAGTCACCGAAATTATTATACCTCGGTTCAGAGTCACAAGCTCATTAAAGACTGATCATTGTGCCTTCCAAAAAGAATGGCTGGGAAGAAGCAGGATGATTCTCTTTTGTTTAACTAAGGAAAAAGATACATGAACAGACTGACATAAAAGTCAGCCATTGGAGGATGCAGCTGAAATAACCAGAAGGTAAGAAAATGTGAAGACAGACAAACAAACAAACTCTAACATCTTAATAAGCATTTCAGTGGCCTCTGAATTTCCCTGGGAGACACCACAGGCAATGAGGCAGTTTGGTCAGAAGGAAGAAAAGTTAGGCATAGAAGTCAGGAATCTAACTTCCATTCTGCACTTTACTGTAGGCAGAATCCCGTTCTGTACTTCACTTTGTCTACCTCTCTGGGCTCCTGAAGTTGGATAAAATCAAGGATGGCAAACGATGACCTCGTCCACTGCCCCTCCTTCCTCTTCCTGACTGCAGCACCTTTCTCAGCGAGCCCAGATGTGGCCTGAAAATCAACACCGGGCTCCACGCAGCCACTCTCTGTGTGAAGATGAACACAGAGGACTATCTGTTGTCCCCAGGCTAAAGGGTTCTGAAATACCCACAGAATTCTGGCATTCTTATTTCCCTTTCCTGCCCCAGGTCTGCTTCATTTGCTAAATACTTATAACTAGTATTTAACAATCAGTCATAACATTATTAAAATCCTTTATATAATCAGCTGACAGTATGATGATATGCTCACTATCGAGAGAAGATTGAAACATCAGTGACACATCTGACTTTAAATATTGAGGGACTGTTGCATACAAGAGGCAGTGGGTATTATTTGTGCAACCCCAAGAGATAAGACAGGAAACACTGGATGCAAGTTACTGGAAGTCTGGTGGTGTCTGCAGGCAAATGGGCAACACCACTCCCAGGGCAAGCTGTACAGCACGGGTCACAAGGCTAAAACCCTGCAAGGGCCATGCAGGCAGGGTGGGGTGAGGCCTATGGTGTCCAGAGAGCACACGTCCAGTCTGAAGGGGGCAGCCCCATGTTTATCTCCTCCCGCCCTTCCTAGCTTTCCCACCACCCAGCGTCCTTTCCCATAAGCTTCCCTCCTGTTGTTTTCTTGCTAAGCAACTAGTGGTGACGGGAGGCATGTGTGAATAATGGGAAGACAGTTTAAGTGGCATAAATGAGGCGTCCTGGGAATGCAAAGCAAAGAGAGAAGGATTTGGTACAATGGGACTGATGGAGACTTCCCATAGAACAAGGCGTTGGCCCTGGACTCTGAAGAAGGGTTGCAGTCTAATGTGCAGAATTAAGAAGACAGGGCACTCTGGGCAGGAGAACAGCAACAGCAAGGAGCCCAGGGAGGGAGGTGGTACAGCAGAGGGACATGAAGAAGATAGGATGTGGAAACACAGGGTCTGGCAGATCACAAAGGTGCTCAGATGCTTTGCAAAGGAGTTTGTGCTTTATGATTCAGGTTAGGAATGCTTGTTGTGTTCCCTGCTCCCCAGCTTGCACAGAATAACCCTCCTGGCCTCTTGTTCCACCTGTTACTCACACCTGCCCAGGGAAGGAGGACAGGAAATAGATGCAACTCATCTGATGCATGGGTTTGGGAGGAGGGAATGGGTGCGAGTGGTTCAACCCCTGTGGCGCTGCCTAACCACACAGCACCGAGTTCTGTGCTGCTTCCTGTAAGGCACCAAAGACAAAGCCATGGTGAAGCTCATGGTGCTGGTCTTACTCTGCAGCCAGATAAATCAAAAACCCAGATGGAAGTATTCAAAGGCCTGCTTGGCCAGTGCACCTACAAGCGGCATTCTGCAAACAGCCTAATCAAGAATAAAGGTGATTAACACACCTTGGATCCTCAATGAATCCCCAACAATAAAAAAAAAAAAAAAGAATAAAGGTGATACTTTTGCTCCTCACTTGCCTGACTCTGTGTTTCCCTCAGATAGTTCAGAGCTCAGGCCTGTGAAGGGGGTGAAAGGTACAGTTGCCCCCCCCACCGAAGTGCCAACAACAAACTCCTCCTGGATCTGCTAGATTTCAGGAGTTGAAGCTGTAGGAAACTTTTTGTTTTCTGAAAAAGTTTCTGAAGTATTTCAGATACACAACCCCGGTTAAGATCATCTAAAAAACATACTGGGGAACCATAGACAGTATTTGAGCAGAAGACATGTGGTAGAGACTGATAGTTGCCTGCCCTAGTATCTATATTCCCCAATCATACTTACTAACAAAACCTGCAATTTTATTTAGAGCAGAAATATGCCCCCCCAAAGGATTATATATCCCAGGCTCCCATGCAGATAGCTACAGACATGTAACTATGAAATAAAAGCAGAAGTGTAATAGCAAATTCTGGGAAATGTTCCTAAAAGGCAGATCCATGGGCTCTTTTTTCCATCATGCCTCACCTTTTCTTCTAAACTTTTGCATAGAACATGGATGTGATGGCTGGAGCTCTAGCTGCCATCTTGGACTGTGAGTACAGTGGTCATATTCTTGGCCCAATGAAGCTAAATGATGCAAGGAATCTGAGTGACTGATCACCAAGGAACTACCACATAATAAAAAAGAAATAAAGCTCTATTTTGTTCAAGCCTCTATTATTTTTGGCTTTTAGCCACCTGCTGCTGACCCTAATCCTAAAAGGACTATGAACCGAAATCTATTTTAATTACATCACTCTCTGTTCTGAGCATACTTAAATGATGTACATATGGGCTCAGAGATGCAAAGGTCATTGGAAACCAAGAAGGTGGGAGGGTAAGAGGGTGAATGTGGGATGAAAACTTACCTACTAGGCACAATGAACACTATGCTGGTGACATGTATACCAAAAGACCTGACAAGGTGTTTATGCAACAAAACAATCGTACCCCTTAATATTTCAAAAAAATTTTAAACCACACATCAAGGACTCTTAACATTCCAGGTACTGAGGACAGAATAAGGAACCAAGCAAATTAAGTCCCACCCTCTTATTGCTTACTATCTATTGGAAGATAGAGATGATTATCAATTAAAGAATAAAATAATTACGAACTGTATCAAGAGCAGTAGAGGAAACATATACAATGCTGAGATAAGGAATGGGGGAGGTGGTAGTGCTCAGAAGGATGATAACAGACATGGTAGTAGGAGAGGTCTCTGAAGAGGAAATATTTAAAGAGAGGTCTGAAGAACAAAAAGGAACCAGCGGTTCGGCGCCTGTGGCTCAATCGGCTAAGGCGCCAGCCACATACACCTAAGGTGGCGGGTTCGTATCCCCAGCCCGGCCGGCCAAACAACAATGATGGCTGCAACCAAAAAATGGCCGGGCGTTGTGGCGGGTGCCTGTGGTCCCAGCTACTTGGGAGGTGGAGGCAGGAGACTCGCTTGAGCCAACCAGGAGTTGGAGGTTGCTATGAGCTGTGATGCCATGGCACTCTACCCAGGGGGATAGCTTGAGGCTCCATCTCAAAAAAAAAAAAGGAACCAGCCACGTGAAGGAGTGGTGAGAGGAGCTTTACAGATAGAGGGGGTGGGGCATGTGCAAAGGCCCTGAGGCAGGAAAAGCCTGCTCAGAAAAAGAAACTGAAAGCAGAAGACGGTAGCCAGGCCATCCATGGAGCAAAGTTGATAATTCTCACAGGAACTGGCATTAACCCATTGACAAGGAACAAATCCATTTGGACATGTACCGTGCTAGCCTTCATTTTAAACATTTACATCTCATATGAAATGACTTTCTGAGTGTAATGGATACCTCTGTGAAGCCAAATGGCATATGTTCATGGCCAGAAGGGAGAGGCAAACAAGCTTTCATATACTGTAGAGCTGAGGGAGGTGGTGGTGGAAAAACAGATGGTTTTCTTGTTTGGAAATAAACTTCAAGGAGAGAAGAATATGTCCTTTGAGTTTATTCACGAGTCCACAAAGCTCTACTTTCTTAGCCAAATACGCCACACCCTGGGAACCTTCAGATACCAAATATTAGCATCTTTTAAGAATTTCCACTGGCAATTCAATGCTCAGTGATAGCTTGTCAGGATGGAAGGCAAGTAAAAAAATCTAAAATAAGAAAAAAGAAAGTTGCCACACTGATGACAAGGCAGTTTCTCTAAACCAAGTAGCTGATATGACCCAGAACAGAGAATTTAGCAAAGATTGCTTTTGAAAGCAAGTTGACGCTCCAAAGCATTGGCTTTTCAGCTCCACTGAGGCTAGGACCTCCAGGGCCCTGGCTCCAAATAGAGACACTGAGCCCATCCACAAAGACGTGGGTTCAGCAAGCTGGTGGTAGGGCGCAGGATCTGTTTAACAAGCACCAGGTGTTTCCACCATCACTGAGACACACTGCCCCACACAGGCTGGGAGAGTGGGCGTGGGGAACAGGGCCAGCAGGGAGGAGGTGTGGAGCCTCGTCGTGTCTGCACAGCCCTGGGCTTGGCCATATCAGGCTCCCTGCAGACACCCTCAACTCTGTGCCTGCTCCCACTCCGTTGTAGTTTCCTGGCAGAAGAACCCCATAAATTCTGCTTTCTACAACCCCAAGAAGCTCCCTGTGGCTAAAAATCAAAACAGACAAGGCTGACTAGTATCACTTTAACTTTCAGGCTACAGGTCTCAAGTCCTCACTTAATGTCCAACCAAAGCCAACGTCTCCACCCATGCAGGGGACCCCACTTCTTTTCCCCTACTCAGGGACTTTGCTGATACACACATAATTCTCCCTACTCTCTTCCCCGTGAGCTTCCACTCCTTCTTCACAGACTCGCTCCTTAGACCTGCAGACTCCCTGGAATATTTCCCATCTCCTTAGCATCCACGCCCCAATCCCCAGCTGCTATGGTCGCTGCTGTATCTCCCCAGCTCAGACCTCCTTGAAAAGACCATCTCTACTTGTCACCGTTGATCCCCCCCACACACACTCACTGTCTTTGTCACCCTCTTCAGCTTTGCAATCCTCCACTCTACTGAAACATCTCTTCCTGTGGTCCCCAACCACCTCATGTCACCAACCCATCAATGCGTCACTCCCATAATTCTTGCTTCTGTCACCAGCAGCCTGTGGTACAACCAGCGACCCCTCCTTGAAACACTTCCATCCCCCACCCTTTCCTGGTCTTCCTGTCAACTCCAACTCTGGATCTTCTCAATTTCTTCACCTCCATGTCCTGATGCTGGGGGGGTCCCTGAGCAGTGCCCCCACGTTCTCTTCTCTCCAACTTCTCTCCCCCTCTCCTGACCTCACCCTGCAGCCCTTAAGTACCATCCATTTACTAACCCCCAAAGTGATCTCCTGTCCTCTGAACTCCTCTCTACCAACATTGGCCCGTGAACATTGTTTAGTCATCTCAAACTTTTATGTCCAAAGCAGAATTCTTTATTTCCCTCTCAACTCTCATAGAAATCAATCTGCTCCTCCCCAGAGCCTTCCATTGTAGCAAATGGCACTCCATCCACCCAGAGTCTCAGGCAGAGTCTGTGTCATCCTTGACACACCTTTTTCCTTTCCATGTCACTTCTGCTCTATCAACAACTATGATGGCTCTAACATCAAATGTTATCCCACATCTGACCTCTTCTCACTTCCTCCACCCAACACCTCCACACCATGCCTGCCTATTTCCACCCTTGCCCTGGCTCCCATGGTCTGGACACATGACAACCAGTGGGACCTCTCCATCATTAAATCAGATCCTGCCATTCTCTCATCACTCTTGGAATAAAACCAAAAGCCCTTCACAGGAACAGGAGGCTCTCCCAAGGCCCAGCCTGCCTGTCAACCTGAACAGGTTCTGCTCCCCCTTGCTCTGTTCACTGCAGCTTGCTGGACTCCTTTCCGTCCCTAAAACAGCCCAAGCCAGTCTCCACTTTGCCACCATAGGTCCCTCTACCTGGACACCTCTCCCCGCAGCTTTCCCATGACTCCTGCCTGCCATTCATGTTTCGGCACAAATGCCACCACCAGAGAGGGCCTTCTCCTTCCCACCACATGCTCTCCTTCTTCATCGGTCTTTATTTTTCTTCATAACACTTGTTAAGTATTGTAGCAGGCTGAACAACGAACCCCAAAGATGCCTCTATCCTAAACCCTGGAGCCTATCAATATGCTACCCCTCTCCGCAAAAGGGACTTTGCCAGTGTGATTCAGCAAAGGACAGTGAGATACGGAGATTATCCTGGATTATCTGAGTGGACGAAGATTGGTCAGAGGCAGCAAAGGGGATATGACAATAAAAGCTGAGCTCTAAATGGTGTGAGGAAGGGATGAGCCAAAGAATGTGAGAAACTTCTAGAAGCTAAATAAGACAAGAAACCGGTTCTCCCCAGGAGGCTCCAGAAAGAACATTGCTCTGCAATGCCTTGATCTCAACTCCAGGAGACCCATGTCAGACTGCTGACCTCCAGAACTGTAAGATAATACATTTGTGGCGCTGTAAGCCACCTAATTTCTGGTAACTTGTTACATTTAACAATAGGAAAAAAATATACTAACTGAAGTTACAGTGCATATTATTTGTTTAATATTGGTCTTTCCTTGAAGGTTGCAAATTCCACAGGGGCAGAGACTTAGCTTGTTCTTTGAAGTATTTCCAGCGCCCATAACATTCTCAGAAAGCATCTATAATATTTATTGAATGAATGCACAACTACTCTGAATTGGTTTTTCTCTTCAGTGATGAAAGAGAAAGAAGGAACTGGAGCTGAATTATTATAGAAGCCAGTAAGAGCACCCCACAACCCACAATGTACCAAAACCACACTGTAAGTCATGAAGGCCGGAAATCGTGAGGATTTTCTTTCTCCTCTGGGTTTAGATGACTCCATAATCATTTTGCTCCCCTGCTCCTGTCATATCTGAGCTCATTAAATTCCTCTGATGCAATTGCAACCTCCCACATCACGGTAGCTTCTCTCCTCACCACCATATGTACTCACACAGGTCACTTTCAGCTAAATGAGTAAGTATGCACTAAGAATTTTAAGTGACTTTGGTAACACCCAACGATGTTAAAATCAAATGTTCTCCTTTTTTTTTCTTTTACTGCTGCTTTCACTTCTCGTATAAGTGAAGACCTTTCTAGAAGCCTTTAAGAGAAATGGCTCCAGCTCTGTGCTTGGTTTTCCATCACTTGCAGTGTGTTCCTTGCTCATGAGGCTCATGACGACATTCAGCTCCTCCACTGACACATCTGAGATCTAAATAAGTGAATAATGTTGCAGCTCACCAAATGGCAAGTCATAAATCCAACCTCATGGCACATGCTGTAGTCATCAAGGTCTCTTGTTTGCAAGTCATAGAAAACCCTCCTCAAACTGTCCTACCACACGATGGAACATAAGAGTTTATGTGACTGATTGGCCCTGCAGGAGTACCAACTTCAGCTATGATTTGATCACCCGCAGGACCCGGCCCCCTGAATCTCTTGACTCTGTCTCCTCCATAATCTCTCCATTTTCAAGTCCTTTGTGATGTCAAGAGGACTACTCTCTTGACTTACCCTTCCTGCTTTAAATCCCCTGGAAAAAAGACCCATGCTTCCAGCTCACTGGCTCTCTTTGGCCAGAATTGGGTCACCTGCCCATTCCTACTCAATCACTGCACCCAGAAGGGTGTGATGCCAGACCCGAGTCCCACAATCTCATCCCTGAAGCCAAAGACACAGTCACCATCACGTCAATTGAGGCACATACATTGGAAGTAGAGTTCTTGGCAGGAGTCCTAAAAGGAAAATCAGGTGCAGTAACCAAAAGAAGAAAAATCACTGGATGCTTGCTGACAAAACAAAAGATGAGCTGCCCGTATGAACATCTCATTCAATTTCTGTTAGGTCACTTCAAGGGACTGGGGAACTCACTACAATGTGAAGACTACCCCATTTTTTGTGTGTGATAACTTGTTAGAAATATCTTAGGTCATGTAAAACTTCCATGAACTATCTCTGACCCTCTGCTCATAACAATATAGAAAGAATGATCTAGACACGTTGCAGCCTTTTGGATATTCAAACACAGCTTCTGTAATTCTTTCACGTTTTCATTCCACAGGTAAAACATTCTCATTACCTCAACTGCTGCAATGACATTTTACATTATGAGCTCTCACTTGTCAACATCCCTCTTGAATTAAAGTAGAACCATTATATCTATCATTCTATAGAGTCCTATCTCACATAGAAAGTGGACTCTATATGGCTCCTCTGGCTCAGTGGGTAGGGCACCAGTCCCACAAACCAAGGGTGGCAGGTTCAAACCTGGCCCTGGCCAAACTGCAATAAAAAAAATAGCCAGGCATTATGGCAGGCACTGTAGGCCCAGCTACTTGGGAGGCTGAGGCAAGAGAATCACCTAAGCCCAGGAGTTGGAGGAGTTGGAGGTTGCTGTGAGCACTCTACTGAGGGCGATAAAGTGAGACTCTGTCTCTACCCCCCCCAAAAAAAGTGGACTCTAAAATCAGCACAGAAGGCAAAACGAAGTATTACCTAAATGACTCTTGAAAAGAGGTGCCTTTGGAGAACAGCAAGTTCACCTCTCAAGAAATTGGACACCTACAAGTTTTCTTTTTTTTTTTTTTAATTTTTTTTTACTTTTTATTTTTTGCAGTTTTTGGCCGGGGCTGGGTTTGAACCCACCACCTCCGGCATATGGGGCCGGCGCCTTACTCCTTTGAGCCACAGGTGCCACCCACAAGTTTTCTTCAATGCTATAACAGACCACTGATTTTTGCTGCATCACATAATTAAATGCTTGCATTTATGGAGCCACTTCAACATTAAACATGGTATTAAAATAGGTATTTACCTACGTACTCAACCTAAGAGCTTGGATTTGTTAATCTCCTATTTCCTTTTCAGGTCTGTTTCTTTTGTGTCTTTCTACATAGTAGCACTTCCTTGTATTGAGTCTCATTCTGCTGTAGATAGACGCATGACAGCCCTTTAAATATTCAAAGACAGTTTTCATAATTCTCTCAAAGTTTCATTCTACAAGAAAAACATTCTCCTCCCCTCCACTGTTCTAAAGACATTTTGCCCTCCTTTTTATGAGCTCTGACTTGTCAACATTCCTTCCCAGGTTAATGCCAGGGGCAGAAAATCATGGTTCAGCCCAAGTGTTGCTTCAAGTATTGACCAGATGGAGAGAGCTTCATGTTCAGAGCCCTGAGGCAATGCCTCCTCCTCTTTATTCTTATTGGCCAGACACAGTTGGTCATCTGCAAAAAATGAGCCATCCTAGTCACATATACATTCCAAAGAGATGCTACCAAAGTTCTGCTAAAACACCTATTCACTTTGCATGTCACCCCCCTAAAACAAAATCAGTTGTATCTGGCATGGCTCTTAAAGAACCAAACTGAATCACAGAAACCACTCCTTAATATAATCACTCATCACTGTCTATGAAAAAGCCCATTCTAGAGTTTGCTGCCATGTTCCAACAAGTAGAAGCCTGTTATCTCTCTCTCTCTCTCATTAAGTTCCACTGAAAATCATTTCTCCAAAGTTGTGGTCAGGGTTTGACTCAGGATAGAAGAAAATCAGGGTTGCTAAAGCTGGAGATGAAGGAACTCAAATATCATCTAGTCTGTGGAAGGTTATGTCTGTGTTCCCAGTGATTCTCAGTAAGAAGGTGGGACATCTTCACTGTTGTCCCGTGACTTCCAGTGCCCTACCATGGTAAGAGGATACAGTTGGCCCTCGAATTCTGTGAGTTTTGCATCTATTCACATCTATTCATTCAACCAACTGTAGATCATAAGTATTTGGAAAAAAATAAATAACAATATAATTTCTAAAATACAGTATAACAACTATTTCCATAACATTTACACAGTTGTGCACCACATAATGACTGAAACAGTGGTCCCATAAGATTATAATGCCATGTCTTTACTGTGCCTTTTCTGTGTTTATGTATGTTTAAATACACAAATGCTTTCCATCGTGTTACAGCTGCCTGCAGTATCCAATACAGTCGCATGCTGTATGGGTTTGTAGCCCGGGAGTAATAAGCTGGACCATATATCCTAGGCGTGCAGCAAGCAGTACTATCTAGGTTTGTGTAAGTGCACTCTATCGGGTTCACATGACAAAAATCACCTAATGACACATTTCTCAGACCACATCCCTATCATTAAACAATGCTTGACTATATATAGTATCATAAGTAATCTAGAGATGATTTAAAGTATATGGGAGGATATGTGTAAGTTATGTGCAAACACTGCACCATTTTATGTAAGAGACTCCTCAGATTTGAATATCCATGGGGATCCTGGAACTGATCCTCTGAGGATACTCAGGGATGACTGTGCTTCCCTGCCCTATTAATGGTGGGTTTGACCATGTGGCTTGCTTTGATCAGTGGATTATGAGCAGACATGAAGTAGACACTATTCAAGGAGAAGCTTTAAAAGCCATTGTGCAACTCAGCATGCCTCTATCAAGGCTGCTCTTTCTAATGATGATTCTTAGTCATCAGTGTAGGCAGGCACCTGACCCATGTCCAGGGGTTACATGAGCAAGAAATGGATCCTTGTTACTGGCAGCCACTGAGATTCAGGGGCCACTTGTTACTACATCAAAGCTGACTAATACATAGTCCACCCTTAACCATCAAACACAAGGAAATCATAAGCCCTAAAACTTGAGGTGATTAGCTAGTTAGCATGGCTATTTAACAGTTACCAGTAGAGCTTGAATTCAGGTCTCCTATTATTCAGGTTGTTCATTTACATTTCAATAAATGCACATTGAAATTTATCAAAAAATAAGAGATAAAGGTCTTAATGAGGAAATCATTCTAATGATGGTTAGGATGTTTGCCATACTGATAGTAACAGGAGACCCGTAATATAAGAGCTAAGAAATATTATGTAGGAATTTAGACATCCAGTTATACCACCAGTCATATCTTAAAGCAGCTGAGTTGGTTTAGAAGTTTTCAGTTCAATGGCCATTGAGGGCCCACCATGGATTTATGACCGCCATAGGTTTTGGATGCTCAGGTGAAGTAAGCCCAGATCCTCTTTCCCCATCAAACATAGCAGAGCCTGTGGTTCCCACAGTGTGATCTGAGGAAGACCCGTCCTGGAAAGCACTATTTTTTAAAAGGTGGATATTATTTTCCCTCTTCTCAAGAGTTCATGATGCTGTTAGTTTAGTAAAGCTCTCAGAAGTCCTATAATAGCAAAACCGGTTCACCTTTATTTTAGCCAATAATTCACCAGCTAAGTTGATCCTAGAATCCCCATTTTGAATACCACCTGCACATCTGGCATAACTTGTGTTCAAGATACAGCCCCATGGAAGCAATACCCCAGCTCTACTCCCACTGATACTTGATATTTACCCCTGCATCCCAATCAGGCCAGTCATAAGTGGGGTGCCACCAAGACTCCCCCTTTCAAAATTAGCTCGACTTTGGGTCCTGCCTTTCTCTGGTCCCCTTCTTTCATTTCCACCAGTACAATTATTTTGTCTGGGCTCATGGGATCCTAGAGGGGAATAGCTTGATGTCGACGCAGCACGGGTCCTGGGTAAGTTAATCTCACATTTCCCAGGAAGGAGCTTCCGGGAGCAGGCCAGGAGATGGGGCTATTTTGGTGCATGCAGGTGGTAAATCACAGCGCAGAGCTGCCCACTCCTCCTGCTGGTAGGCTGCCATGTGACATGTTCTCACTCTCTTCAGTCCTGCTGCTGTGCTTCTAGAATGTCACCCTAACTGCAGTGCTGAAACAGAGCTGGGGTAGGAACCGCCTGCGTAATGTACACTGCCTCCCTTGCTCACACTTTCTTTCTGCCCAGAATTACAAGAATGCAAAGGTCGAGTGTTTAAAGCTCAATGCCCTCATTTTGCAGATGAGAAAACTGAGGCACTGAGAAGCTAAATGACAGACCCCAAATCAGTCTGGGGCAACCATAGCCCAAGATGATTTCCATTCTGTGATGAAGTGTCAGAGACAGCAACGGGCTGGAAAGAAGTTGTGTGCACCAACTTCTGTAGTGTGTACATACATACAAACACACACATAGGGCTTTTAGAAGTACAAACAGCATCATACTTATGGTTCCATAACTTCCAGGCGGCCTTTTTTTTTGTCTCACTTGATAACGTCTGCCCCTCTTTGCTGTGGTTACAGCTTGTGCTGCCTCCTTACAGAATACAGGTCTCCCTGTTTCTGCTCTTGTCTGCCCATCAGCTGTGCTGAGCATGATAGTCAGGATAATCTTTTCAAAATGTAAATCAGATCCTGTTTCCTCTGGGCTTAAAAACCTTCCATGTCCTCCCATTACTCTCACGGTAAAGGCTGCAACACCCAGCCCAGTGTCCAAGGCCTTATTCGACCTTGCTCCTCACTCCCTCCCTGGCCTCCTCTCTGTGCAGCCACATGGGCTTCCTTTGGTTACTTAAAGGCACCAGGTTTCTTTCCCCACCTCAGGGCCTTCCAGAATATTTTTGCCTTTCTTTAATAAAAATACCCTGAGGCATGCACATGCCTGTGCTTGTGTGCACATGTCAACATGCGTGCTTGCTTACATTCACACATGCATTCACACAAACGCACCCCTATGCCTCAACGAGGCTTGAAAGCTCAGCTCAAGCAGAACTTTCTGGTTTCCTGCCCCCTCCTCCAGGTGCAGCCCCATTCCAGACTAAATCCAATATGTTACTACTCACTACTCACCCTTGGAGCAGCAGTTATTTTTTTCTCAGTTTTATCCCAGTACATATGAGTGTGTGTGTGTGTGTCTGCATAAGTATTGCAGACTTACTTGATGAATATACGTCTCCCCCTGAGACCGTAACATCTGTGGGGAGCAGGGGCCTGTTTTGTGTGTCACTGTATCCTCCACACCTAACCCAGTACCTAACAGATCGTAGACACTCGATCTTTACGAAATGAATGACTAAGAGGAAATGCCAAAGGAATAGAAGACGTGCACGTGGCATAGGAAATACTGTCCCAGGGGAGCCCCCTTCCCCGAATGAGTCTGCACCCGGAAATCAACAGGGCAACTACAAATTGCAGGCCTCAAACTCAAGTTTGAAGGAAATATCACCTTTGTTCTTTCAAATCGATTTATTTCCTACTCTGAGCACTCAGTCTGCCAGGCTGGAGATGGAGGGGTAGAGTTCTTAGAAGAGCACCCCTATCCCCTCCACTTCCGAGCCATGAATAAGAACACAGTACAATTGTGAGATGCTCTGGAAACAGAACAAGAGTCTCTAAGCCTGCCCTGGAAACCACTGATTTCCTACAGGTCTACATCTGCATGCTTCCCCTTGAAGTATGGCAGGACTACTCTGTCTACACCTTGCATGGGACCCAGCTGTCCAGTTCTGCCTTCCTGGAAGCACCAGCTGCCCTCTTCATGGAGTCTCCTTATCCCCTGCGGCAGCTGCCACAAAAAAAGAGCAGAATTGCACATAGTTGTAGAGACCTCTGCCCGTAGCAGAAAGCACCACTCTTTGAGACTGTGCTAAGAAGATGCATCCCCTGGCCCCTGGCCCTGCCCCAGATTTCTCTTCCTTTCCCATTCCAGAGGACAATCACTCATTGCCTTCTCGTCCCCCAAGGACACCTAAGAGTCTCTCTTCACAGGATGCAGATGAACTGTGGGCTGCAGGATGCTTCTGCTGACAAGAATCCCTGAAGCAAGAAGCCCAAACTACCTGCTTAAGATGGAGAGGAAGAAGCGAATTGAAGGAGCTCAAAAACACATTAATATTCCAAGATATCACAGTTATTGCCACACAAGTCATCTTGATGCCTTTTACGCCCCCACTCCCTGCCTGCGCCGGCTGCCATTAGCAAGAAGGTTCGGTGGGGAGTGGGAAGGAATGAGGACCAGGGGGAAGACAGGAACTTGAAGAGGGCCTTGGGGGATGAAAAAGATTGAGAGGCAGGAGCTGGGGCGGCCCACAGGACATGTCCCAGAAGCTGCACTAGGAGCCTCTTCTCTCCTTAGTTCCAACTGCCCCTCCCAGCCTCTGTGGCTCTAAGGCACTCTCCTGAGACCTTGGTGGTAGAAACTCCTAGCCCTCTGCCAGGAACTCAGTTGGGTTTACTCCGGTGGGACTCAAGAGCAGGACTCCTGCTAGGGGTGAAGGTGGTGAGTGGTGGCTGGAACTAACCCTCCCAAGATTGGCTGTTAGAGACAGCTGGCCACCTCCTTCACAGCTGATCAACCAGTAGGATTTGCTCTCCCAGTGGAACAGAGAGGAGGGTTCTTGCCCACCCAAATTTCTCAAAAGCAGTTAAGTCATGGCCTCTCAGCATTTTGGAGCCAAGGCACGTGGTAGATTGTGAGACCATGGCCTGAAAATGAGAATTAGTCTCACCCTCTCAAGTCTGGCGCCCTGGTCTGGAAAGTTCTCACCTGAGCTCGCCTGTCATCTCCAGCAGCTGCAGCCCTCCTGGGGGGATCTTTCCAGTCCCGCCTCTGGCACCAGCCCTCGGGTCAGCAGCAGGAGCTAGGATGACTTACTTCCCTAGCTCTCATCTATAACAGCAGCCCAGCTGGCTCATGCCTCAAAGGCAGAAATTCCTCCTCTAGTTCATTAACTGGTTTGTGCCAAGGCACTGGGGAGGGGACAGGCTCTGGACACCCAAGGAGCCCTGACTGGCACATGGACCAGGACTCAACTGCTGTCAGTGGAGCTACTGATTACACAGGACCTGGCAACTGAGCCCACAGTGTCATTGTGAGCAGGCTATCTCCTTACCTGAGAAACCTCCACCTGGATCCTAGGGATGACAGTGGGGTCATTGTTAGGGCCTCACCTCACCTTGTCCTAGACAGAGATAAGAACCCCAGAGGACTACACTGGGTGCCAGTGGCTGTGCCGGCCTTCAGTGCACGCACTGAGGGAACATGTGGCTTTTTATTAATAAATATTAACTGTATGGTATGCTGGAACTATTTGGGGTGCAGTAAGGGATACAACTGTACTCTGGGAGACCCTGTGTATGTGATTACAGGCTAGGCAAAGAAACCAAACTCATGCAATGAGCTGTGTTCATTCAGTAAACATCTACTGAGCATCCATTCTGTGCTAGTCACTGTGCTGTGACCAAGAATTCCCTGCCTTCCTGGGGGCTGTGCTCATGAACACAGCAAGAAATTAACAAGTAATTTACAATAAAGTATAATGACCGTGAGTGAGCACTGAGGAATGCAAAAAGAGCAGAGCTTTAACTGGAACTCTGTTCAAGAAAAGGCTTCCTGGGGGAGGCAGAAGGAAAGAGAGAGATCGCAGAGCCTCCCCCCACACACAAAGACGTGGAGGGCAGACCATGCATACACAGACAGACCAGCTCAGGAGCTAGTGCAGAAACGGGGGAGACAGGCTCCTCGCATTCAAATCCCAGCCCCGATACTTGCTATTGTTTGATCCCTGCGGCTTTCTCACTTGGAAGCCGGGTTTTACCAACTGTAATAAGATGGTGCTAATAATGATGCCTATCTCTAAGGGTGGCCGAGAGGATGAAATGAGTTAATTAATACAAGGAAAGCTCTTACTTAGCAGAATAAATCCTCAGTATGTAACCTCTAATATTATTGTTATTATTGGAAGAGCTTAGCTGAGGCTAGAACTAGGGATGACAAAAGCTTCAATCCAAGTCATCCTGATAGAACCAAGTCATGGGACTTGGTCACAGGCTGTGTCCAAGTAGCTGCTCATCCCATTGTCTATGAGCAAAGGGAAAACTACAGCAAACCCTGCATTAAGAAATTTGAAGTTTGACTCCTGGGTTTGACTCCTGGCCCTGCACTTGGTAGCAGGTAATTCTGGAAAAGCACTTGAGGCCCTGAGCCTGTTTTCACACCTGTAAAATGAGGATAATACTGGTTACTCTACCTCCCTCTCAGGGTTATACTGCAAAGCAAGCAAAAGGGTAAGTGTGAGGGTCCTTCAGACTGGCCACATACACTGGGGATGGCGGATTTGAACCCGGCCCAGGCCTGCCAAACAACAATGACAAATACAACAAAAATATAGCCAGGCATTGTGGCAGGCACCTGTAGTCCCAGCTATTTGGAAGGCTGAGGCAAGAGAATCACTTAAGCCCAAGAGTTTGAGGTTGCTATGAGCTGTGATGACACAGCACTCTACCAACAGTGACACAGTAAGATTCTGTCTCAAAAAAATAAAAAATAAGTTCTAACTTGGGAAACCAAAAGTACCTGTTTTAGACTGAATCTTCAATGACAAGAAAAATATTCTAAACGTATTTTTCCCCCTGCCAGTTGCTTTAAAAGTTCCAAGCCTGTGCTTGTCAAACTTGACGTGCCTGCAAAACACCTGAGGATCTTCGCAAAATGCAGACTCTGATTGAGGGGTCTGGGCTGGGGCTTCTGGACGTCAAACAAGCTCACAGGTGAGCAGTTCACTGGTGCTCCTGGTCCATGGACCACACTTGGAGTAGCAAGGTTCTCTAAAGGACCGTGCAGACGTAGTAGGGACATTCCTCAGGGTGAGCTGACACAGGAGACTGAAGGGAGAAGTGGGACCCTGCAGCAGTGTGGTCCCTGCTCGGGATTCACAGCTGCCAGTCCTGACCAGCTGCCCCTCCTTTATTAGCAGTCGCTCTAAGTCCTTGCTGAGTATCAAGCAGCACTCTAAATACCTGGCAAATATTTACTCGTATAATCCCTGCAACATCCCTATCTGACATTATTATTACCATCTGATATATTATATTTTTAAAGAAAAAAATTTAATTTATTTTTTGTTAAAATTAATGCTACTTGAGCTTCAAAAGACACCATTAACTCTCTTCCAGTCCCAGGTGCTTTGGCAGCTACGGGTCACGGTACAGACATGGCCAAGTCCAAGAACCACACCACACACAACCAGTGTTGAAAGCGGCACAGAAATGGCATCAAGAACCTCTGATCACAAAGACATGAATCTCTCAAGGGGGTGGATCCCAAAGTCCTAAGGAACATGAGCTTTGCTGAGAAGCACAACAAGAAGGGCCTGAAGAAGATGCAGGCCAACAATGCCAAGGTCATGAGTACACACGCTCAAGCTATCAAGGCTCTCGTAAAGCCCAAGGAGGTTAAGACCAAGGTCCTGAAATGTGCCAGCTGCAAGCTCAGTCAACTTGCCTACAGTGCCCACCCCCAGCTTGGGAAGCGTGCTCGTGCACACATTACCAAGGGTCTTAGGTTCTGCCGGCCAAAGGCCAAGGCCAAGGATCAAACCAAGGCCCAATCTGCAGCTTCACCTGCCCCTCCAGCTTCAGTTTCAGCTTAGACTCCCAAAGGGGCCCAGGTCCTCACAAAGGCCCCAGAGTAGAGGCAACTGTCTGCCATTATGAGGAAAAAAGGACTGGTGTGACCTCTAGGATGATGTCTTCCTAGGTTTGGGGTCCTCCTGTGCTATTTTTACAAATAAACTTGAAGCAAAAAAAAAAAAAAAAAAGAAGAAGAAGAAGAATTGTAGTGGATATTTGGGTTTTTTTTTTTTTTCTAGGTCCGTATGAAACAAAGTAATATTTTCCCAAGTTCTTCAAAGCATGACTTAGATCCTTTGATGGGGATCGCATTAAGTCTGTAGGTCACATTGAGTAGTATGGACATTTTAACAATGTTGATTTTTCCCAGCCAAGAGCCTGATATGTTCTTTCATTTGCTAACATTTTCTGCTATTTATTTTCTCATGGTTTGGTAGTCCTCTCTATAAAGAGCCTTCATGTTATGGAGGGTTTGGTAGGTATATTCCCAGGTGTTGCATTTTCTTTTAAGCTTCTGTGAAGGGCATTGTTTCTTTGATTTTCAGCTTGACTGTTATTAAAGCATACGAAGGATATGATTTGTGGACATTCATTTTGTATCTCTAGACATTCCTGTATTCCTTACTCACTTTCCTAGCCTCGTGGTTGAATCTCTGGAGTTTTCTAAGTATGACATCAAATCATCAGCCAAGATAAACAATTTGACCTCCTCCGTCCTGAACTGAATATCCTTGATATCCTTCTCTTGCTTGATTGCATTGGCTAAAACTTCTAGAACCATGTTGATTAGAAGTGATGATAGTGGACTTAATTGTCTGGCTCTAGTTCTAAGTGGAAATGTTTTCAGTATTACTCCTTTCAATATAATATTGGCTCTGGGTTTGCTGAAGATGGCCTCTATCAGGTTAAGAAATGTCCAATCTATGCTGGATGCTGAATTTTGTTGAATGCTTATGTAAATCCATAAATGTAATTCACTACATGTGGTGTTTTCTTTTTTTTTTTTTTTTTTTTTTTTGAGACGGAGCCTCAAGCTATCCCCCTGGGTAGAGTGCCATGGCATCACAGCTCATAGCAACCTCCAACTCCTGGGCTCAAGAGAGTCTCCTGCCTCCGCCTCCCAAGTAGCTGGGACCA
>CAUYQV010087719.1:0-21018 GCA_963574575.1 Galagoides demidoff | reverse complement strand
CTACACCTCCCAAGTAGCTGGGACCACAGGTGCCCGCCACAACGCCCGGCCATTTTTTGGTTGCAGCCATCATTGTTGTTTGGCAGGCCCGGGCTGGGGATTCGAACCTGCCACCTTAGGTGTACGTGGCTGGCGCCTTAGCCAATTGAGCCACAGGCGCCGAGCCTATTCTCTCATTTTTTAAAAGTTTTCTTATCAGTTCTCTATTTTGCTTCTTTATTTTTTTTAAAGGAATATAGTAGTTATGGAAGAAACATTTAAAATACTAATAGAAAATAAACTTCAGAGTAAATAAAGAATGAAAATACTTCAGTTTTGCTTTTAGATTTATTTTCTGCTAAATTCTCATATACCTTTCTTTTCTTCTAGATCATTCTAATGATTTTCTTCTTATGCCATCTGAAAATGGTTATACGTGTGTACATGAATACCAATGTTTGTGTCATGCATTGTCTTATTTATCACTTTTTCCCCAAGAGATAAGAAAATATATGTAAGTTGTGTGAATATAATATATATGTTGCATATATAGTAAAAATTATTTCTCAGTTAAATAGTGTTCTTTTAGTTTTTTAACTTCTAAAGTTATTTGTTTTTTGGCTTGGTGCCTGTGGCTCAAGTGGCTAAGGCGCCAGCCACATACACCTAAGGTGGTGGATTCGAATCCAGCCTGGGCCCGCGGAAACAACAATGACGGCTGCAATCAAAAAATAGCCAGGCATTGTGATGGGCGCCTGTGGTCCCAGCTACTCAAGGGAGTCTGAGGCAGGAGACTCTCTTGAGCCCAGGAGTTGGAGGTTGCTGTGAGTTGTGATGCTACAGCACTCTACCCAGGGGGATAGCTTGAGGCTCTGTCTCCAAAATAATAATAATAATAATAATAATAATAATAATAATAATAATAATTTGTTTTTAAATTTATTTTAATTTATAGGTTTTTTGTTTAATTTTAAGGATAGTTTTAAGTGCCTAGAAACATGAACCACAAATGTAATCAGAAAATAATACTTTAATCATAGTTAATCCACATTATTGACCTTCTGTGCCTACAGCAGCAACAATAGCAGAATGTCTAATGTATAATCTCTTGTGTGTCCTCACATATTCACTGGCAAAGTCAGATCCAGAGATTAACTGTTCTCTTTTGAGATGGTAGTTTTGCTGATTTTAGGGAAGAGACTATCTAGGGTCTTGTTTAATCCTTATGAGAGACAGGCTGGTTGTACCCATCTTGTCTAATTTGTAAAATGAAACTAGGTCAGGTCAATTACAGATAGTTGTAACATGCCCTAAGAGTAAGACAAAGCTAATGGCTATTAAAATACATTTTTCTCTTATCAAAATAAACTGAATTTACTATCTCTAATGACAGTAGCATTGAAATCCATGAACCTGAGAATCCTATCTTTTGTAGAATGGAAAATACTTTATATTTCTTTAAAAAGAAAAAAAAAAAGGCCATATGCTGCAAGGTTTGCTTCTGTGGGTGTTGAGCTTTGGAGCTAGGAGGTAAGAATCAGAGTGGACAGTCAGGACACTTTATTCCAGGTCTTACTTATAGAATGGGTTTGGAAGTAGAGATTAAAGAGTAGCTAAGATAAAGGTTGCTTCTAAGTCTTAACTACCAAGATTTGTAGTTTAAAAACAAATCATTGGGAATTGTAGAGGTAAAGTGATGTGCCTTCATTAGAGAGGTAAAACTGGTTCTAAGTCCTTAGAAGAAAAAAGAAACAAAATGTCAAAGCTGGAAATAATTACACCAAGCTATGCTTAAAAACTAACAACAAAACTGCTTCCTCAGGAACCCTGTTACATGTGGTAATTGAGTTTGGTTTGCACATTGTTATAAACCAATCAGTATACTGCACTTCTGGTTAAGCAAAATGAAACCAGAAACAGACACTGTCTAATTCAGTACATTCACATAAAGGAGGTGGAATGAAGAAATTTAAGACAATAAATGGTTCCAGTTTGCCTATGGCAAACTGACATTATGTCATTTTAAAGGTAGATATTATTCATGGTGAGAATTGTGAGTGAACTGTTTGTAATTATTTTAGAACGAAGTCAGTCTGGAACCCAGACAGACCCAGTTTGAATAAAGCTCTACCACTTACAAGTTTTTGAATGCCAGGAACTTTTTAAATCCTTCTTTTGTTATTTTTTTCACCTGTTAAATCAATAAATCATTTCTACTTCGTAAAGTTTTTGTAAAGAACTTGTTTTAAGGAGCTTGTTGCTTTTCATGAAGTTTGTCACAATTTCCTTGAAAAGTAGAAAAATACTTGCTTAAAATCTTTTAAGGAAGGAAAATGCTATGTAGGAAAATAAACAAGACCAACCTGATTCCACATTATTTCATCTGAACATATTTTTAAAATAGTTTTTGCCCTTCCTTCTTAGAAAGGTTCCCTAATTATCTGAACTCCATTGGAGTTTTTGTTGCATATGAAAGATCCCTGGGTAATTGTGCTTACTGATTTCCTGTACAGTCATTTATAACTGTCTGAAGAATGTCATGTCAGTACTTCAGATTTTAGCAGGTAAAGAAAAAAAGAAATGTACCGAGGAAGCAAGTAGTCATAGGATGTGATAAAAGGATTAAATCTGGATATGTTACAAAGTTGTAGTAGAAAGAATGAACGCTTTTAGAACAGTGGTTGAGGGAGTGCAGTAAGACTTTTAAGAATTTTATTTATCCATTCATTAAATTGAATCTTTCAGCCTCCATTGTATGCTGGATGGAAGGGGGTGAGATGAAATGGGGAGAAGTGTTTAAGGCAGGTAGAAGAGTACACAAGAAAGGTAGCACATTTGTGGATCTCAGCCTTGTCTTATAGAGGGAGTGTAGAGTTGATGGGGATGAGAGCACTAATGAGGGGCCAGATCATCCTGGACTCCTAAGTCCTGTAAAGGAATTTGACCTTTACAATGAGGGCCATAAACTAATTGGGGAATAGATGGAAAAAAGGCTCAAATCTGTGTTTAAGAAAGAAGAGGAGATATGAGGAAGACTGACTGTGGCCAGTTGTGGAAATCACAGCATGAAATGATGGTGGCCTGAACTTGACTTGAGTCAGTGGCTATGGAAAGCTGATAATAGAGATTGCGACACAAAATGGCTGACGGCCAGATGTAGGGAATGAAGGAAGGAGAAGCAGCAAGGCAACTAGATGCTTGGTAGTACTTGTCCTTCTTTGACATGAAGAGTACCAAGGCGAGAAGGTGAAAGGTGTAAAAGATTAATTTGGTTTTGGTTAGTGGGTTAATTAAAGAAGCCTGTGAGATATATCAGTAATATCTGTATACCTAGCTATAATATATCTATGTCATACTCTGTATTTTAACCATCTTGACGAGTCCTCTCATTTATTTTTTGTTTATTTTGAAATGTTGTAAAAACAGTACAAAGAGCTTTTGTTTTTCCAGAATCTTTTGAGAGTAAATTGGAAATGTGTCATTATTTCCAAATACTTGAGTGTGTATTTCCTGAGAGCAAGGGCATCTATCACCAATATCATGAAATTAATCATCAGAACCATGAACCCTATTATGTTTTGTCCTAGTGATGTTCTTCGTAGCAAAAGGACAGAGTTCAGGATCACATGATGTACTTAGTTATGTCACTTTAATCTCCTTCCATCTTCAGGGGTTCCTCAGTGTTTCTGTAACTTTCAGTATCAGGACATTTTTGAAAATCACAGGCTAGGCTCGGCACCTGTGGCTCAATCGGCTAAGGCGCCAGCCACGTACACCTAAGGTGGCGGGTTCGAATCCCCAGCCTGGGCCCGCCAAACAACAATGATAGCTGCAACCTAAAAATGGCCAGGCGTTGTGGCGGGCGCCTGTGGTCCCAGCTACTTGGGAGGCAGAGGCAAGAGACTCGCTTGAGCCCAGGAGTTGGAGGTTGCTATGAGCTGTGATGCCATAGCACTCTACCCAGGGGGATAGCTTGAGGCTCCGTCTCAAAAAAAAAAAAAAAAAAGAAAATCACAGGCTAATCATTTTGTAAAGTATTCCCAATTTTGTTCCTGCTTGACGTGTTCTTGCAATTATATTCAGTTATGATTCAGGAATTTTTATTAGGAATATCACAGAAAATTACGTGTTCTCATTTCATTCTATCAGCTGGTACACGGTTGTTACATTACTGAAGATGTTAACCATGATCACTTACTGAAGAACCTATGTACCAGATTTCTTCACTGTAAAATTACCCATTCTTTTTTTTATAATCAATATTTGGGGGGAGTGATATTATATAATCACTTCCCCCATTAACTTCTTATCCACTAGTTTTAGCATCTATTTATGTTTCTTGAGTCAATCAACTATTGCTATGATAGTTGCCAAAGGGTGATTTTCTGATTTCTTTATTCCTTCTCCACTAGTCAGTTGGCATTCTATTACAAGAAAAATTTCCTCCTCTTCAGACTTATTTTCCATTCTTTTATAATATCAGTATAGGTGCATGGATTTATACTTTTTAAATTGATTATAATCTATTACTAATGTTATTTATTTTGATGTTAAAATATACCAGTTTTGACCAATGGGAGCCCCTACAAGCTGTATTCTTTTTGTTTGGGGGTTTTTGTTTATTTGTTTGCACTTCAAAAGAACTACATGATGACATTTCCTTAAAATGTTCTGCTAACATAAATTGAGAAATAAAAAGATAAACTTGGCAATGGGCACAATGTAAGGGTATATGGCACACCTCTTGGGTGCGAGACACAACTATAAGAGGACTCTGCCTAACAAATGCAAACAGGGTAACCTAGCTGTACCCTCACAACAATCTGAAAGAAAATAATAATATCTGGGCAGCGCCTCTGGCTCAAAGGAGTAAGATGCTGGTCCCATATGCCAGAGATGACGGGTTCAAACCCAGCCCCGGCCAAAAACCGCCCCCCCCAAAAAAAAAATATCAAAGAAAGGAAAGATAAACTTGTCAATCTTATAGGGAAGGACATATTTGGATGAGAAAAAATGAATAAGCCCAAAATAATTTATTTAATTTCACAACAATTTAGTTTTTCTGTTGACATTTAAATATAGAACTCTTTACTGGTTTGAGAACTCAGGTCCCAACCAAGTCGAAACTCTCTGGCTCTTCATTTTGCACATCACACCATTTGCTATGATCTGAGAATCAAAGCCCGAGCATATTCTTTATCCTTTTCTTCCAGACTACCATTGCTATGAGCTGTGAAGGTACATTCCTGCTCTGCAGTGCAGTTGATGCTACACAGAGAAGTCAATATTCAATGTCTTCTCTCCGCAATCCTTGCTGGGAGAAACACTTCTTGTTCTCCCTATAGATTGATAGGCTCTCCCTTTTGCACTGTGCTCTGGTGTCCAGGGGCCTTACTGTCACTCAAGTTGATGTGCTTTCTTATAAGGGAAGAGAGCGAAGCTGACATCCTTAGGAGGGGAGGAGGTTTGCCTCATTTTAACTTTGGATGTAGTTAAAGTATCTAAGTTGGAGAAAAGATTTGGCTGAGACAGTCTTCTGACTGAAGGAGCTACTATTAGACAACTTTGCATAACACAGCTTATGTGTTAGTATGTTTCTCTTTTTCCCTGCTAGTTGTCCAAGCCTTAAAAAAGTTATTGGAAATTGGAATTTTTTCTAGTGTGTTTTGCAATTAGGCACCTGTCCACTTGAATTCTAATTTCATGAAGCACGCCCACTAGAAAACTGCTGAATTTATTCAAAATCACTGAGTTTCAATGATATAAATAGGTATATAATGGGAATTTAATAAAAGACGTCTAATTTCAAGGAAATTTAGTTTATGAAACCAGGTATACTGTGGTAATTTCGTGGTAATAAATAAGAAACACAGGTTTAAAGTACATATACCATGTATAATTTTTGTAATATTAAAATGGTAACTGTCTTTATTGTTTAACCAATCTTGAAGTTCTTAAAGTTAGTGATTCCATCTTTACAAACTAAAATAACTGTGAAGTTTTGGGAATAGTACAGTTATTTTTAGAGGAATTTTAAAAAATATCACAAAAAATTTTTGGCATCTACTTCTAATGTCATACTATGTTTTAAAAAATGTGTATATTTTTAAATTAGTCAAATAAATTCAGCATTGACTACAATAAATAAGAGAAATAAAAATACTTTATCAGAATTCTTTTGGAATCTCAGCCACTTTTTTTTGAGACAAGGTCTCACCATGTTTCCCATGCTAATCTTGAACTCTTGAGACTCAGCTTCCAAGTATCAGCCATCTTTTATATTTCATGTAAATATCTCAAACTATGTAAAACTCAGTAAGATTTCTTTTCTGTCCCATTTCTCTAACATACTTAGAGACACGTTAGTTTTCCTAATTGACTCTGCCCTTTTTCTCCTACCCTTCCAAACTGCTGGGAAGTGTTTCAAGTGTCTTACACCTGGGCTACCCTGTCCTTCCTTATTGCAGTAATCTTATCCTAACTTCACGTTAGAGCTACAAACCCTGATCTCTCTTTGGGCCTTTTGTTTAGCCTCTGCTTTTCATCCAGTTCAAAATGCTATTAATAAATTTATTTCCTTTTACCCATAATAGTGTATCCTTTTCACCTTCTTTCATTTAACCCAGCGGTTCTCAAACTGTGGGTTGCGACCCACAGGAACTGTATTAAAGGGCCGTGGCATTAGGAAGGTTGAGAACCACTGATTTAACCCACAGTTTCATTAGAAACTTCAATTTTTCAAAGACTATCTGCCATCCTTATCTTGACCCTGAGACATTTGCTGCAATGCATCAGTCATAAAACAGCGGTTTGGTAAGGGCCTACCAAGTGCCTTCTTGGTGTCAGCCTCTATCCAGATGCTGAGAATATTGTGACAAATAAACATGTCATTGTCCTTATGGAACTGCTAGTCCATTGGGAGCAACAGCTGTTAAGCAAGTTAGTGCACATAATTAAATGAGTACAAATGTGTGAAGGAGAAGGAGGGGAACACATAACTTGTCAAGGGGGTCTGGGTTCCACTGGGGAGTCCTGAGGAGGTGGTATTGAAGCTGAGGAGTGAAGATTGAGCACTAATTAGTATGTTGAAATCTGGGTTGAGGAACATTATAGGCTAACAGTGGCCCTTGCTCTTCTTATCATCACTTTTCACTCTGTAATCAACAAATTCTCATACACTATTTAGCCATGCCACCTGCTCAGTGTCACCCAGTGCTGCTTCCTTCTTAATGAGCTCTTGCCTTTAAACCTTTCCATAATTCTGGTTTTGTGGTAACAACCTACTTTGGAGCTCCTGAAGTCAGAGTTTCCATGTTGTTAGTTTAGGATCTATCAGTAGCAGGTTCTCAAACCTGCTGTCAGAGAAAGTCTGTTTGTCCCACGCCTCTTACTGCGACAATCCTCTCTTTTTCTTTACCTCAACCCCTCAGATTTTTTGTGATTTCTATAGGAAGGAGCACAAGCCAGCAGTGGGGAGAGTCTTAGAATGTGTCGATATTGAGCCCAGCCCTTCTCCATAAACACCTGAATTTCATTCTCAGCAACCTCCCCTCCCCATCCTAGTGACATTAAGGCTTAAGAAGATTAAAAATGTCCCTTCTTCAGAGGAAGTTTAGGTATTTTGCTTTAGATCATTAAAAGATATGTATACTGGCTCTGGAATTTTACATAATCTATAATTGCTTCTTCTGTTTACTGTCTTAATACCATATATTTTAGATTTCTTGATTTATTAAAAATTTCCATTTCATAATTAGGAGTTGGAATTTTTTTACATTATAGCATATTGATATTTGGTATCACTAGCACTGTTATTACCGGTAGTGTAAATATAAATAAGCTTGCAGATGTACATAAACAGAAACATTATTGTACTAATGTGGAGTGGTCAGAGTGTGCTCCTGTGACCTTGGTTATTACTTTTTCCTTCAATGCATAGTAGCAGGGCAGGTGGTCAGACTACTTGTAGCCAGGTGGTAAGGCCTTTATGGAGCCATAACCTATTAGAAGAATACTAAGACAATTTTTAAAATACATGCAGTAGACTTAACTTCCTGCATTTTGTGGTTTTAAATAGAGGAAACACTGATTTCTTAAATTTTTATATTTATAGTAAAATCCAAGTAATATAAGATTCACCATCTTATGCCATTTTAAGTGTGTAGTTTAATACTGTTAAGTACATTCCCATTGTGGCAATAGAACCCTAACCAAAACCGAAGCTCTGTACTCACTAAGCAAAAACTCCCCACTCTTCCCTCCTACAAGACCCTGGCAACCACCATTCTACTTTCTGTCTCTATGAACCTCACTACTTTATTATCTCATATAAGTGAAATCATATAGTATTTGCTTTTTTGTGACTCACTTATTTTTCTTAGCAATGCCTTCAAGGTTTGTCCATGTTGTAATATGCATCAGAATTTCCTTTAAGGCTGAATAAATAATATTCTCTTGTGTACGCATACCACATTTTGTTTCTTCATTCTTCCATTAATGGAGACTATAGCTGATTCCACCATTTGGCAGTTGTGAATAGTGCTGCTGTGAATATCAACATACAAATATCTCTCTAAGCTGCTTTCAGTTCTTTTGGAAGCACTTACCGAGCCCGACCTTAGTACAGAGATAAGTACTCTGGAAATATTTGAACAATGTGGGAGGGATCTATGGAAGAAGGGGACAATCATTCAACAGTTTGCTTCAGTATTTTTCAAAGTATTGTCAATGAACCACCTGTATTAGATTCTCTAGGACATTTAGATTCTTAAGTCATTTTACCAGATTTCTAAAGTCTGAATCTTTTGTGAAACCCAGGAATTTGCACCCCAAGAAGTGATTCTTATATACACTGAAATGTGAAGTGCACTGCACAACTGGCAGCTAGACAGCTCAGGGTTCACTTCTGTTCATGCACACAGAAGCCCGGCTCCCTGCTGCTTTCAATGGCTATCTTTCCTTTGAGGCAACTCCATTCTGGGCTAGCCTGCTACTTCCACTTTCTCTTCCACTCTGTCTGCATATTGGAGCCAAGTAAAAGTCCTTAAGTATAGCAAAAGAGGGCAAGCCTGAGTTTGCAACTCCAAAATTTGATTCAGGCTAATTTAGGTCCTTTCCCCTCATACTCCTAGTTGGTGATTCACTGTTGCTGCCTGTCTGCTCCTAGTTCCGTGGGGGCAGGGAGTGGGATAGACTTCCTTCTTCATGCCTTGTAGTGGTTGAGCATAGCTAAATTTTGAAAGAGACCAAATCTCTTTTCTTACGTGAATATTTTAAGTATGACATAGCATATTGTGATCCTAATTAGGACAGTAATTTCACACATTCATATTGTATAGCTGAATGACAAATGGGCCATCTCTAATAAAACCAACCAGCTTCTTTTGCATTTTTCACATCATGTCATCTCATTATGTCTAACATGTACGGCCAGTTCTGATCTGTGATTTGCAGGTGATTTTTTTAATGTCAACTTTTATTCAAAAGCATTGGTATATTTTCAGAAAATATTCCTTTCTGATTTTTGTGTGACACAAGAACACGTTTCATATTTGGCTTCCATTAAAAGAAATGATACTAATTAATGATACGTATTCATTATTTTACTTCATTTTAATTTTTAATGAAAAAGGGGAAGAACACCCTAATAAGGAAGCTTGTTCTTTTTATAGCTAGTCACATTTTTCATAGTGTGTTCCATACAAATGTCCATTCCACAACCTGTCTGGTACTCCTATAATTTTTAGTTTTGGGCTCATTTCTACCTCCACTTTTTGTGATTTCCCATCTGTTTAGTCACAGTCTCCTCTGTGAGGGCAGGGATAGTGTTGCTGTAGTTCACATGGTGCCCAGTATGGTCCATGGGGACATGTAGGTGTTCAGCAAGCATTTGTTGAATGAATGAGACTTAACTTGAACTTGAGGGTAATATATTTTTATATTGCTTTTATTTGTTGAAGTGAAACTCGTGGGTCCATCTAAGAACTAAGTTTTAAGAGATTGAGAAATTTACCTAACTAATATCTCTGATTGGACCAGTTGATATTGAGAAAAAAAGGCTGACATGCATTTGAGCTCATAGGGTCACTTAACTTATCCGTGTAGAAAACTATGACAGAACTCCTGACACCAACTCATAATTTCACAGGTTTATTCTGCTGGTTGGAAAGGCAACTGAACTGACTTGATGTTAGCGTATGTTTAAACTTTCCATTATTGGTGATAGATCAAGGCCATCACCTTCATCCACTATAGATAATACATGTGAATCTTTGTCCAGATAACAGGTAACCTGGGAGAGATGAATGAGCTTCCCCCCTCCCCCCACCTTTCTTTCTTTACAAATTTAGGCTTTAAGCTATCACATTGACAGTCTTTTTTTGTGGCAGTCCTGTTTGTTCTCAGCAGAGCCTATAGAGCCTGTTGTCAGCGGACTGCTCAAAGTAGGTCTTTGTGGCACTTTGTGTTAGTAACATTTGGGAATCTATGCTAAGAAATGGTTAGCCCAACTTAGTCTCTAAATAAATTTACTCTGATTTAGAACAGATATTAACAGCAACAACAAAAGAAATTCTTTCAAGGCAGATTTGTACAGCCTGATACAGTATTTACAAATGTACATGTACAAAATTAATATGGCCTTCTCAGTTTCTAGTCTGCCAGCCTAGAAGTAAGAATGCCTAGATTAACCTGTTTTTAGCATAGTGTTAAATGGCTTAACTGAAGTTGTTGGTTTGCTTCAAGAGTTTCCACAGTAAGTATTACCCCATAGTTACAAATAAGCAGTATTCAGACCTAAAGACATCAGTGAATTCCAGGATAAGTTAATTAAGAGCTGACTGGAAGGACTGATCAATGGACCTGACCTCAGATTTGCTGGTTTCTTACTTTACAGAGTAAGTGCCCTCAAGCACTCAGTGTGATCCTAAGCTTTTAAAGTAGTAAGCAAAGTTTGAGCTGTGTGATTTTAATAGCAGTCACAAGGTTAAAACTGAATATGCATAAAAGTTGCATAGAAATGGGTTAAAAGTAAAATTCACACTAATAACTTTTAGAGTAGCTAGGCTGCTTTGTTGAATGCTGAAGTGTTTTATATACTTTAGCAACCACTTGTAATTGTTTTTATAAGCTCTTAGTATGTATACAGAATCATCTTTCTTATTGTTCTCTTCCACCTATGGTCAAATCAACAGATGTTTATTGTTTCCAGAATGATGCCAGTGTGCATCTTCTGGATGCACTTGTATTCCATCCTTCGTGAATTTAGGCTGTTAATAATTTTGGTATGCTAACTTAATAGCACTTAATGCCATTTTAATTTGCTTCTCTTAAAGGGGAACCCTCATAACCTATTGGTAGAAATGTGAATAAGTACAATCACTGTGGAAAATAGTGTGGAGGATCCTCAAAACCTAAAAACAGAACTCTCGTATCCCACTGGTGGATGGATATCCAAAGGAGGAGAACTAAGTATATCGAAAAGATACCTGCACTAAGTTTACTGCAGCACTATTTATTCACAATACCAAGATATGGAATCAACCTAAATGTCCATCAGTGAATGAATGGATAAAGAAACTTTGGTACATACACCTAATGGAACACATACAGCCACAAAAAGGAATGAAATCTGCCATTTACAACAATATGGGTGGAACTGGAGAACTTGAATAAGCCAAGCAGGGACAAATCTCACATATAGGTGGGAGTTAAAAATTAAAACAATTTTTCTCATGGACACAGAGTAGAATGATGGTTACCAGAGGCTGAGAAGAGTAGTGAGGAGGGGAGGATAAAGTAGGGATGGTTAATAGGTGCAAAAAATAGAGTTAGAGAATTAGATGCAGTGGACAATATTTGGTAGCATAAGAAGAGATTATAAACAACAATAAGCTATGTATGCTTTAAAACAGCAGTTCTCAACCTGTGGGTCATGACCCCTTTTTAACAATGAAAATGCATTGTGGCATTAGGAGGGTTGAGAACCACTGCTTTAAAATAACTAAAAGAGTAGAATTGTAATGGTCCTAACACAAAGAAATGATAAATGCCTGAGGTGATAAATACCCCAATTATCCTGATTGGTTTAATTTACATTGTTTGCCTATATCAAACATCACATGTACCCTGTAAAGATAATTAAATATATATATACTTAAAAAATAAATAATTGGTTTCTCTTTATTCTAATCAGCTTGAACCTTTTCCTATATTTGTTTGCTAACTACATTCCTTCCTCTATGGCTTAGCTCTTCCTATTCTTGGCTAATTTTCCCTTGAGGCTACAACAGTTGCCAACAGAATCCTGACCAGGCTCCTCCTGGGCAGGCCATGTCTTCAGCAATTAGCACTTTTCCTTTCTCTCTATTCTTCTTTTCTTCATTATTGTGGAAAACACACAGGGATTAAGTAGACGGAATTGGGAAAAACAGAAGGGACTACTAAACTGAGCTGCAGGAGATTTAAATGTAATGTGTATTAAACTGAATAACTCAAGTTTGGGTAAGTAATGAGAAGCAATATGATATTGTGGAATAATTTGACGTTGTCAACAGACTTGGGTTTCAATACCAGGTCTCCCTCTGTCTATGGATGTGGTAAAGTCTAGCTTACAACACTGCCAGAGCATTAAATGACGTTGCATGTAGGGGCTGCTCTTAATATCCTCTCTCATGTTTGTCTTTTTGGGCTGCTATAACAAAATATAATAAACTGGGTGGCTTAAAGCAACAGAAGTGTATTTCTCATAGTTCTAGAGGCTGAGAAGTCCAAGATCAAGGTGCTGGCAAATGTGGAGTCTGGGGAGAGCCCACATGGCAAAAGGGAAAAACTCAGGTCTCTTCAGCCCCTAATATAGGTACCAATCTCATCCATGAGGGCTCTACCCTTATAATCTAACCACCTCCCAAAGGCCCTGCTTTCTAATACCAACACATCAGGGATTAGGTTTCAACATACATTTTTGGTGGGGGAGGGGATGGACATTCAGTCCATCTACTCTCCTGTGCTGTGGATGTGCTGTCAGATCCATGCGAAGGTCGGGCAGCCGTGGACAGCAACACTTACAACAGAACTCCTCAACTCTCCTTTCCTGCTCTGCAATTAGTGTTTAATATGTTTTTCCATTTAATCTTTATAACAGCCTTATTATCTATTATTATTCCCATTTTTCAGATGAGCAAATTAAGTCTCTGAGAAGTAACTTTTACAAGGTCATAGATTTGGTCAAGGGTTTGGGTCAAGTTTTGCCAGATTTCAAAGCCATGTTCTTTCTTCATCGTTAGTCTGCCTAGAATAATGAGTGTGATTAAAGAATGAAAAGGAGTTAATGGCATGGCCATTCCACTTTTCTTTCCACTACTTCACTTGGTGAATGACTAATAGGCAAATATTCCCAGAGGGTATTTGCATTTTAAAAGAAGAGCTCATTAACCATAATGAATCTCTAATTGATGGAATTTGTAGGGGAGATATTTTTAAGTACCCTGGGCTTTTCTCCTGTACCTTCAAGGTGCCTGGCTTTCCTTTTCTCCTTTGCCAATTGTCAACTATTCTAGAATCAGAATTATTTAGCAGAATGCAGTCACATACTGCTAGTGTACCCTGCATTCATTAACAGGGAGTCATGACAAAAATTAGGGAAAGGAAAATGGTGTGGATTAGCATTATATAAAGTAGTTGTTCAAAAGTGTATAAATGTGTCCAGCCAGGTAAAAATAATATATTTTATAATCAATTTTTACTTAAGAAATGTTATATCAGCATTTCCTATAGCATGTTAATGGATCTCTGGAAGATTTTTAATAGCTGTCACGTGAATACATGGCTCCATAGTCAAATACATAGTGAAAAAAATTTTTTTGAAACTTTCATTACTGCAGAATTTCTCAGATGCTAAAGTGGCCTAAAAAACAACTGGAAGAACTTTGCAGGTTTTCCCAGTACTTTTGACCATGGAAATATTTCTTCCATGTGAACCTGGTTAACTAGTGTTTTGTAGATTATATTCTCGGTTATGGAGACCTAGATAAATTCTCTTTAATTAAAGAAGAGAAAAAGCAGATTTTTTGTATTCACTGCTTTTTGTGTGCAGGCAGGCTCTACCCCTGTCCATACCAGCCCATCTCCAGTCCTGTTGGGCTCCGAGGTGTGCCAGTAATAACAGCCCTCTTCCCCAGATGAGATCTGGCCAACTGAGGGGTGGGGAGAGGAACAGATGGAGACCAAATTCTCATCTTTATTGCCTATAAAGCTGTTGTTAAAGAATGTGGCTTGTAACAGGGAGCAAACAGGTTTCCTAATCTGAATCCCAGAATTAGATTGAGGTCCATTCAGTTACAGGATATGCTGGAATGGCCAAGTGTCCCTGGGTTGGAGGAGGTCTGTGCAGAGGATCAGAGCAGGCAGCATCAGGCCCTGGTGGTCTTCCACTTTCAAGAGAAGGGGAAGGAGGAGGGGCAGAGTCAGGTGCCCCCAGGTTCTCCCAAACTCACCAACCCATGAACAGGAACATGGAGTGAATGGTAATAGAACCCTCTGCACTTGAGAAAGCTTAAGGAGTGGGCAGGAAGTGTCTGTGCCTTCAGTCACCCACCACCAGTCCCTCCAGACAAGCTTCCCCTGGGTGAGCCAAGTAGGCATTTGGTTCCTCTCCCACCCCTGGGGGTTTCCCTCCTTCCTCCTTCCCCTGTACCTAGTGCCCACTTTTTACCGCCATTTCTCCTCTCCCTCAACCCATCTTCACCCAGTAGAATGGGGTCATGATGATACTCTAATGACCATCTCTTTCTCATCTCCTTATGTTGCTAAAACATTGAATTATTTATCCTAGAAAGGTGGAATACATGCATTCTTCTAAAACAGGGATTGGGAAACTACAGCCTGCCACCTGTTTTCGTAAATAAAATTTTATTGGAACACAGCCACACTCATTAGTTTACATATTTTCTGTGGCTGCTTGTGGATACAATGGTAGAGTTGTGAAGCTGTGACAGGGACCATATGGCCTACAAAGCCTGAAATGTTTACTATCTGGCCCTTTACAGAAAAAAATTTGCCAACCCCTAATCTCAAACATAAATGAATTTCACTGTAGGCTTTTAAGTTCTGAGTTTCATTAGTGTATATGTATGTAGCCTTTATCATTTATTCACTCTAAATAAAAACTACATTTTAAACAAAATTACATGATTGTGGTGGTGTAAGAGAAGTTTTTGCCTTTTATAAAATTATTTCTAGCTTTACAGACTTCTAGAAAAATATCAAAGGAACTATGTATTTGCTTAAAGTGTTAGAAGGAAGGATAGATGCTTGGTCTAGTCAGAAGTATTTGGTGTCACCATTAGGGAGGGAAGAAAATGGATAATCTGTGGGGCCTGCAGAAGCAAAAAAGAGTGGAAAGAAGTATGTAGGGAGCCCAGGACTTGGACCAGCACAAGATGCTACCATCAGAACTTCCTTTGTAAGCCTTAGCTCTTCTCTTCACATCCTGTTTCTTAACTTTTGATTCCCCCCCACCTCAGCCCTCATCCACTGGAACCTTCCACGTAACCGCAGAGTCCACAGAAATGTCTGTGTCATGATTGCTGCTACCTGGGAGACCTTGAGCAGATCACTGGGTGCCTCTGCCCCTCAAGGTTCACTCACCTGTAAACTGGGATGTGGGGTGGGGGGAATGTTCCTACTGTGCTTGCCCAACAATAATCAAATGTGATGTTATAAAAACCTCTTTATTGAAGGTACGTTTTGTGAACATGCAAGGTTGTTTCTTTTGTTCTTCTTTTTGAATGGTTGACTTGCAAATGGATTTTTTTAATCTATTCAAGATATGTTAAATTAACTGATACTCAAAACTGAAAGTACTTTATTTCAGATTTCTCACATATGTTTTTGTTTACTATTATATATGGATTATAGAAAATACAGAAAATAACTGAATTTTTACCATGGTCAAACAATTCTTCAATAGGAGAAAAGAAAACTTAAAAATTATATTCCATTGTGACCTGTTCTTTTCTGTTTGTTGCTTTTTAACTTTCATTTTGTGCCTTTGTTTAGAGAGAAATAATCTTGGCAGATGGCAGTTTTCCTTGTAATCAGTTATTGTCTTATCTGAGTCATCACCAGACATGACATTTCAGTAAATAGTGATTTTCACAATAGCTTCCAGGCAGATATGTTGTGTGAAGTCAAAAATACAGGCTGATAACTTTCTAGTATTTTAAGCAGTCAGGAGAAATGGAGACAGTATTGCATAGATACACACCATGAAATCAGAAAATGGCAGAGACAGTGCAGACATTGCTGGATAATTTTAGCCAAACCCAGTGTTTGTGTGGTTGGGGATGGAACTGTAATCATTTTAAAACATAAATAATGTTTCTTAGAGTAAAGACCTTTTATAGTGGTGGGCTGTACATATTTTCTTATGAACATCGTGCGTGTGTATTGTCAGACATAGTCTTGACCTCATTGTACAGGGATTTGTATGCTTTGGCTGTTCGTGTTGTGTTGGTCTCATGACTCTCACTATGCTCCTTGTAAATTAAACACCTTGTGCATTGGTTTCTCCACTTGTAACTGTGGGGTTCTCTTATCCCTAAATTTCAGAAAGGAGGGAAGGTTTTGATAACAATGCTCTTCTTGCTGTGCCAATAAATGGCCAGTATAAATAATCTCAATCAAAATTGTTGTTGGAAATCCTAGGTTACAAGATTAGATGGATTTAATTTTTTATTAACCAGTGATGAAATTTAGTATCCTATAGACATAACCCAAAAGTTCCTAGTGCTTTTGTTTCAGTATGATTTTTAAAATCAAAGTGGTATTTAATAAATTTGTCTTTATAAAATAACTTGATTGATTGGCTGAGATGGAATCTTGCTCTGTCACCCAGGCTGGAGTGCATAGGCACCATCATTGCTTGCTTTAGCCTGAACCTCCTAAGCCTCTCAAGTAGCTGAGACTACAGGCTCAGGCTTCTGCCCAACTAAATTTGCCTTATAACTTCCTCAAATATGTTTTAGAAGAAAGGCACTGCTGCATGTTCCAATACAATTCTTATTATATACCACGAAGTCTTGTTTTGTGACAGTTTTATAGATAGGAAACTACAAAGAGAAGTCTACTAATTTATTCAGCTAATTGTTCACTGAACACCTTTTGTGTGATGGGCCCTGCCCAACAATAATAATGCACAAAACTGAGGACAAAGCTGATAGGCTGGAATGTGCATTAAAATTCTTGGGTTGTAAATATTTGGGGGTGTTAATTTATCTTAAGTAAGTAAACTACCAATTTAGTTCTTGCTTCTTGATTTTAGAGTTGAACAGATAGTATTTAATCTTTTAAAATTTTCATGAGCTTCTTTCTTTATTATGGACTTTGGTAAACTTAACTTTTGTGTTTCACATGGAAAAGTTAAGGTCAGCCAAGATTTTTTTTTCATTATTTCAAATTAATATGAGGGTATAAATTGTTTAGGTTACCTTATTCTCAATTCTAAGGTGAAATTCAAGTTGGAGTTGAGCCCTTCACCCAGGGGGTGTCCTGAACACCCTCACATTGTGCACTTTAGGGCCAAACAATTACCCTCCCTCCTCCCTCCAGTTACCCTTCCCTTTAACTCCCTTTCTCCTCTGTCCTCCCCCTTGCTAGACTATATTTGTGTTTTATCTTTCATGTAATTGTTTATAAGTGGGTTTCATATTAGTATCAAGTACATTGGATACCTTTTCCCCCCATTCTTACGGTACTTTACTAAGAAGAACATCAGCCAAGATTTTCATACTATATCTATTCAAGACTCATGATCTTCCTTATATTAACAAATTCCTAACCTTTATTGTTAGCCAAGAATTTGGTAATCTACCATGGACATTCCTATAATAAAATGCCTTACTTTTATGGGAAAAGCAATTTACAAATTGCTAAATTAACATGTGATTATGTTTCAGAGAAGTAGGCTAACTGGTAGTCTCTACTCATCATTGTTAATCATAGTCCATTAGTGATAATTAATAAATTAAAATAGTACTTACTCAACTATATTTGTGTCTGCCCTATGTCCTTTGAGCCAGCCTAGTCATGAACTTCATTTAGCCTACATAAGCACTAGACTTAGGAAGCAAAGTGTTAACTGAAGGCTAATTTATTTATTCATTGTTTTCTTGCTGTAATGATTGTATTGCATTTGGTTAATTATTACATGTAAACATCTACATTTACATTAAACACCTATATCTGTTCAAATCCAAAGATACAAATAAACTTATAA
Organism: Galagoides demidoff; assembly: GCA_963574575.1. Classification (NCBI taxonomy): domain Eukaryota; kingdom Metazoa; phylum Chordata; class Mammalia; order Primates; family Galagidae; genus Galagoides; species Galagoides demidoff. Next base: position 2,765 of record CAUYQV010087719.1, on the reverse strand, counting down.
ATAGTTAACCTAATGAAAAACTAATTTGGAAAATAGTTATTCATATCATAAAGAGTTTTTATTTCAGGTAATTTGCCTAGTATTAAATTATAGGTTTTCCTAGCTAATTTAGAATATGACTTTATTTACAAAACATGAACTAACTTGATTTTTCCAGAGTAAATCTATATAAAACAGGATACATTTCTGGTTTAGGTTATATATATTTATGGATGACTTGTGTGACCTATATCAAATTACTGTTCTTAAAAATTAACTTATTTACTTTGTAACAAAGAAAATAGTTATTGCTTTTATGATGTGAAACATATAATAACAAAAGACATTAAAAAAAAATAGAAGATAGTTTGGCCTCAATATTTTGGTAATATTTTTCTGGTTTTGGGGGGGTTTTGTCTCATAGGAGATACAGCAAATGAGAAAAGAATGTCAGTAAGAGGTAAACCTTCAGAAGTAGAAGGCAACCAACCACTGGAGGTAAGTAAAGCACCATTAAGAGTCCTTTGGGAGTGAAACTGAACAAGGCAAATGACTACATATTCTCTGAGGATGAATAACTTCTGCTCTCCTTATACAGACAGGTGCGTAGATGTGAAGAAATGGTGATCTGCTGAAAGTTAGTGGACAGTGGTACAGGAAGTCATTTCCCTAAGACTATGTGTTTCCTGGTACTGGAAATGGAAACTTTCTCTTAATAAAAGTGGATTTGAGCCCTTCAGTTAAAATATTTTAACTATTTTAGTTAAGGGATTTTTTTCTAATACACTTGAGTAAATAGACAGTATATAACCTTATAAACCTATAGAGAAAGTTTTGACAATAACCCATTCAGAGCTATATTGCCTTACTATTTCTAATATTCAAGTACATGTCTTAAAAATATTCTGAAGACAGACTAGGGTATTTGTGGTGTTCTTTTTCATGTCAGAAAACTATCCTTTGAGAGTACTTAAAATATAGTTAGAATACTTTGCATAATAAGTATTTAATTTAATATAAATAATGCATATAATATTAGTATATGTAGAAATACACTAACAGTATAATCACTGAAATAATCATCTTAAGTCTTAAGAGGAATGTTAACTACTAATAGAAGCGATATCCATGAATTTTAAAACTTTCCACATTGTAACACGCCTCTGCTTATACTCTACTTGTAGCAAGTGAGGGTATTAATGTTAATACCTACAATTAGGTAAGGGCCAGTTTGATTCACCATTAATATCCCTGACACTTGGCATAGACTGGATGATCAAAAAAGATTTGTTAAGTGAATATATTAACATAATCTTGAGTTATAAATAGAGAATGACATTTATTTTAAGAGTTTTATATTTTTCACAGTTAGCAAATATTTTATAATCAAGGAAAAAGACTTAAAGATGGTATAGGAAGTTTAAGAGGAGGAAGAAGAGAATCATCTTTCTTACAAAATTTTGTGTTCATTCTTTCATTCATGTGTGCAACAAATATTTATTAAACACTAACTATATGCAAGACACTGTGTAAGGAGCCAAATAGACATGTAGTGGTGAAAGTACAGACACAAAGACAAAGAAGAATCTCCAGTTTGTGCATTGAAGCAGCGTGTTAAATTTGTTCGAGCATTTAGTGAGTGCTGACCACGTGTAGCATCTCTAACAGGAAGTAAAGAGTGGTGCATTTGGGATTTGGAAATAACTACCAGGATGGTTCAGAAAATATCCATGAGTACTTGAGTTTAATTGCTTAGTCAGTGTGTTAGTCTGGCTGCTATAATTAAATTCCACAAACTGAGTCATTTATAAAGCACAGAAATTTGTTTATTTAGTTCTAGAAACAAGGAAGCCCAAGATGAAGGCACTGGTATATTTGGTGTCTGATAAGGGCCCAATTTGGGGTTCATAGATGCCTTTTCCACTGTATCCTCACATGGTTAGGGGAAAACTCTGGTCTCTACAACTCCTTATAAGGGCACTAATCCCATTAATTAGGGCTCCACCCTCATGACTTCTTCACCTCCCAACGGCCCCACCTCTTAATATGTGTACTGTCAGCTTGGGCATTGGGTTTCAACATATGAATTTAGGGGTGACACAAACATTCAGACAATAACGGTTACATGATTCATTGGAAATGTCTGTAGAACTTGATTATTTTTCAAAATTGATTCATCAATAGAAAGAATTCCAAGATTAATTCTTAAGGAAAAGAAAGTTTTAATCTTATGATCCCTAGTGTTTTGAAACTTGCTCATTATTGTGCTACTTTCTAGTCTCTCCACTAATACGGTACAATCAATTGTTAATTATTAGGGCTGGATGTATACATGTATGCTTCCACTGTAACAGCTATTTCAAAAGTACTTTCCATCTGCTAGCTCCTGAACCATCGGACAACAAAGAGTTCACTTATGTAGCTCATTGATGTACCAAAAAAGAATCAGACATACTATAAATGAGACTACTGTGTGTGAGGATAACAATGAAATATTTTATAAGCTGTATGTGTTTTGCCACAGAAAGCCAAATATTTTCTTTGATAGTAATTACTATCTAACATGGCATTCACTAGTTCTCTCCTTTAAAAATCCAAAAACAAGGCATGGCTTATATAGCACAGTGGTTATAGCACTGGCCACATACACCAAGGGTGGCAGGTTCGAAACTGCCCCAGGCCATCTAAACAACAATGACAACTGCAACAGCAAAAATAAAATAGCCAGGTGTTGTGGTGGGGACCTGTAGTCCCAGCTACAGCTACTTGGGAGGCTGAGGCAAGAG
>CAUYQV010087716.1:0-14146 GCA_963574575.1 Galagoides demidoff | reverse complement strand
TTCTCCCCTCCCCTTCCCCACCCCCTCCCCATATTCTTGGGCTAGAATTAAGTTATATCTTTTGTTTGAGAGCTATAGATTAGTTTCATAAAAGGGCTGTGTACATTGGATACTTTTTCTTCCATTCCTGAGATACTTTGCTAAGAAGAACATTTTCCTGATGAGTATCTTTAAATGTATTTGATGGCTATTTGCATATCTTCCTTGGAGAGATATCTGTTCATATTTTTATCCACTTTTTAATTGGGCTCTCTTTGCTGTTGAGTTATAAGAATTATTTATATGTTCCAGACACTACACCCTTATGAGATATATGATTCAAAAATGTTCCCATCTTTATGTCGGCTTTTCACTATCTTAATAACATTCTTTCTTATAAACAATAGTTTTATAAAAGTATAATTAACATACAAAACTTCAAATATTTAATGTGTACCAATTGATGATTGTGAACATATGCAAACACCCAGGATACTATCCCCAAAATCAAGTAAATGAACCCAATACCTCTCAAAGATTAATTCTTGCTATTTCTTTTTTTTTAGTTTTTTGTATGCATATCTCTGTGTCAATAACATTAAACATGAGATGTTTTCTCATAACAAATTTTGAAGTGCACAATACCATATTAAATATAGGAGATATGTTATACTCATCTAGCATTACTAAAACTATATTAATTGAACAACTTCTCATTTCCCCTACTCCCAGCTCATGTCAACCACTAATATATTCTCTGACTCCATGAATTTTCTCTTAGGGAATACTTCATATACATGGAATAATGAAGTATCTGCCCTTCTGTAACTGACATATTTCATGATTTCTTTCTTTGTTAAGGCTGAATAATACTCATTGTATGTGTGTCTCACTTTTATTTATCTGCCTATATGGCAATAGACATATCCATATCTTCACTATTGTAAATAATCCTACAACAAACGTGGGATACAAGTAATGTCTTTGAGATCTTCATTTTAATTCTTCTGGAGATGTAAACAGAAATAGGATAGCTACATCATATCGTAGTTCTATTTTGAATTTATTGAGGAATTTCCATATTGGTTTCCATAGTTTCTAGAATCGGATTTCACATGTCTCCTAACATCATACAATGGTTCCAATTTCTCTATGTCTTTTTCAATACTTTTTGTACTTTGATGTTGTTAAATGATAACTATCTTTTTTTTTTTTGGCTGGGGCTGAGTTTGAACCCTCCACCTCCAGCATGTGGGGCCAGCACCCTACTCTTTTGAGCCACTGGCACAGCCCAAGGATAACTATCTTAACAGGCATAATGTGGTATCTTATTGAGACTATGATTTGAATTTTTCTGATATTTAGATGTTGAGAACTTCTTCACATACCTGTTGGCCATTTTTATGTCTCCATAGACAAATGTCTATTCAGGTCATTTGCCCAGTTTTTTTTTTTTTTTCATTTTTATTTTTTTATTGAATGGTAACTATGTACATTAATGCACTTCTTGGGTACAGTGTGGGGTTTTCACACACAATCTGAAACACTTCCATCAAACTGGTTAACATAGCCTTCATGTCATTTTCTTAGTTTTATTTGTGTTTTTTTGAAATTGAGATTTAGAGCTTCTTATATATTTTTTATATTAAATATAGGAGGTATGTTATACTCATCTATAACCCATTATTGGATATGTGGTCTACAAATATCTTCTCCTATTCCATGCCTTTTCCTTTTTAAATTTTTTTATAAATTCAAATTATTAGGAAGTTACTAATGACTAGTTTTTGTTGTTTGTGTTTCAAAAGTAAAGTTATGGTTGAGGCATTTAAGCCCTTGATCCTGGGGCAGGTGCTATACACCCTCACAATGTGTCCATCAGATGAGATCTTACCAATCCACCTAGCTCCACTTTTTTCCTTTTTCCATTTCTTCTCCCCTTTCTTGAATATACATTTGGTTATTTTTGTTTTTTATGGAATTTCTTTTTCTATGAGATTCATATTAGTATTATGTACATTGGGGACTTATATTTTCATTACTGTGATACAGTGGGGACAGGATACAAAAATTATTTTTTAAAAAAGGTAAAGCAAAAAAAAAAAAAGGTAAAGTATAGCCAGGCATTGTAGCAGGTACCTATAGTCCCAGATAATTGGGAGGTAGAGGCATGAGAATCGCTTAAGCTTAAGAGTTGGAGGTTGCCGTGAGCTGTGACGCCATAGCACTCTACTGAGGGCAACAGCTTGAGACTCTGTCTCAAAAAAAAAATGAAATAAAGCATTTGTGAGCCTGGATCCTCATCTTGGAAGCTTAAAACAGTTGCAAGAATAAAATGCTTAACCTTTTTTTTAGGTTTTATTTGTATGTTGAATCATAACTGTGTATATATATGGGGTATACTCATTTAATATACAATGTGGAATGCTTACATCAAACTAGTTAACATAACCATAACTTCAGTTATTTATTTGTTGAGATTAGATGGTTTTGAACAAGTTAAAAGATGAGGTTATAAATTAGGGAATTCTTGGAAGATGGCAGACTAGTAGGAATCCTTGGCATAGGCTCCAGACTAGAGGGAGAAAAATTAGACAGAATTAGACTCTAGGAAGCCAAAGGTGGGGAACTGAGCCAAGAAAGAATTTTGGCAAGCTGTGACTCCAAGAAAGATCATTTAAGTAAACAAATTATAGGTACAAAGCCTATCAACTAGAGGACAAGAGACCCTTCCCCCAAGTGGGAGGCCTGCCATTGGCTCTCTGTGAACAAGCAGGGAACAAAAGACCTCTCATTTTACCTCACTGGAGAGAGCCACTAACCACTGCGTCTCTTTCTCCAGGGAGGTCCCACTTATGAAACTAGACACCACCCCACCAGGCATAATATTGAACAAATATTTTCCCCCACAATTCCAAACTCCCAGTCCATCCTTTCCCCCTTGCATGGCAGTGTGAATTTCTGCCCCCTGCAGAGTGCACAGTATTTGGTCAGTATTTTCCTGAGAGATATGGGCATAGTGTAGACCACAGAACAGCAGTATGGAATCTGTGAGTACTGGGGAAGAACAGGACATTCAGCAGGAGGAGTAGAAGTCCCCAGGTTATGACTTTGCCCAGCCAGTGGTGGTGTTAACTCTTGGTTTACTCTGTGTCTGGTAGGAGGGAGTGCATAACCCCCAGCTCTGATGGTGCCCACAAGCAGGAGAGTGGTATCCTGGTGTGGACTGAGTTTGGTGGGCAGGACTAATCCCCAGTCCCAGCTGGGTCTGCTAGCAGAGGATTGCTGGGTGTGGACAAAGACCTGAGGGCAAGGATGTAGTCCCCTGATTGCAACAGAGATGGCAAGCTTCCAGGTGTGGACAGAGATCAGCTAGGAGGGGCATGGTCCCCTGACTCCAATTGGACCAGGAAGCAGGGGATTTTTTGGTGTAGACAGAGACCTGTGGGCAGGACGTGGTCCCCTGACTCAAATAGAGCCTGTGAGGAGAGGCTTGCCAGTTTTGGACTGAGACTGGTGGCAGGTGCATGGTCCCAGGCTCCAACTGGACAACTGAACAGAGAAGCAGACACCAGTGTGGACCGAGTTTAGTGGGTGGGGTCATGAACTCCTGGCTCCAATTGTGCTGTTGGAGGCCCATGGATCCCTCTCTGTTGAGCAGGGTTTGTACTACCTGAGACAATTTGATTGGAATTTGTGTCTGGGGCTATCCACCAAGGGACACTCTAAAGGTGACCTTTGAAGTTCTGTAGAAGAAAAGCACAGAAGAGTTGGGGGCAGGGTGCCACTACTGTATGTACCTCTCCACAGCTGAGATTTAAACCTAGTACCATGGCTTCTTAGGATAGGGTAGAGTTTGGCCAATATCAAAAAAGAGCTATGTTGTGCTGTCTCACCAAATATGTCCTCAGAATCTCCAGCTAAAACTCTGAAAGGGGCCATTGTAAAGTAGTAGGGGATAAGCTACAATTACAAAGCCTAGCACTTTGGTAAGGGTCTGATTATCTCTACTACATAGAACCCCAATTCAATCTCATACTACCAGTTCTAGTAACCAAACGGTGAAAAATAAACATGGTGTGGAACCAGTAGAAGAATTTTGGCAAAATGAATAACCTGAGTACATCAACCTTACCCCCAGGGAATGACAAAGGAGATACAACTGAAGATGCTATGCATAGACAAATGGATGAAATGTCAGAAATCAAATTTAGAACATGGATGGCAAATAAGATGAACAGAATGGAAGAAAAGTTAGAAATTGAAATCCAAAGAGTAGTTCTAAAGTTGTCTAAGAAATTAATGAATTCAAATGCAAATTCGCCAAAGATAAGGACATAATGAGAGAAGAGATTGCAGAGCTCAAGGAAATGAAAAAGTTATTTGAGGAGGTCAAAAATACAGTAGGATCCTGTAGTAATGGAGTTGACCAGGGAGAAGAAAGGATCTCTGAAATGGAAGACAAAGCTTTTAAATGTTGACAAATACTCAAAGAGGCAGACAAATGGAGAGCAAACATTGATCATTCCATGAGAGAGCTGTGGGATCACTCCAAAAGATCAAACACTCATATTGTAGGAATTCCTGAAGGAGCAGAGGATGGTCCTAAAGATACAGATGCTCCACTCCAAGAGATTATGGAGGAGAATTTCCAAGACATTACAAGAGATATGGAAATTAAGGTAGTAGACAGTTTAAGAACCCAAATAAAGCATCTCCTAGACCTTGCCAAAGTTAAGATGAAGGAGAAAATTCTGCAAGCAGCCAGATGTAAGAAAAGCATTATCTACAAAGGGAGAAATATCAGAATGACTGCAAATCTCTCAGCTAAAACTTTTCAAGCCAGAATAGGATGGTCATCGACCTTCAATCTCCTAAAAACAAAACAACTTTCAGCCTAGCATCCTGTATCCAGCTAAACTAAATTTCATTTCTGATGGAGAAATCAAATACCTTAATGACATACACATGTTGAAAAAATTTGTCATAAATTAGCTCTCCAAAATATTCTCAGACCCATCCTCCACAATGAACAGCACAATGTTCTACCACTAAAGTAAACTCACTGAGAAATTGTAGAACAAAACCCAACTTCCACAGTGGTGAAGGATTAGAACATCCACTGGACTTTCAAAAAACATGACACCCAAAACACAACAAGGCTTATTGATTCTCTCAATTAATGTGAATTTTTTAAAGGGTCCTCTAAACAGGCACAGGATGGCACACTGGATACATAAACTCAGACCAGATATCTATTGCGTGCAAGAATCTCACCTTACCTTAAAGGATAAAAATGTACTGAGGGTGAAGGGATGGACATCTGTAATACAGACAAATGGAAACCATAAAAAAGCAGGGATTGCAATTTTATTTACAGATACAATTGGCTTTAAATCAACAAAGATAAAGAAAGATAAGGATGGTAACTACATATTTGTCAAAGGAAACACCCAACATGAAGATATTTTGATAATTAATATTTATGCACCCTACCAGAATGCTCCTCAATTTATAAAGCAAATCCTAATGGAGATGAACAACTTGATATCTTCCTGCACTATAACAGTTGGAGATTTTGAACCCTTTGACAGTTTTGTAAAGATCCTCAAAGAAGAAGCTGAACAAAGAAACTTTAGACTTAAACTTGAAACTAGAACAAATGGACTAAACAGACATCGACAGAACATTTCACCCAATTAAAACTAAATTTACATTATTCTCATCAGCCCACAGATTATCCTCTAAAATTGATTGTATCTTAGGACACAAGTCTAATGTCAGTAAATTTAAAAGAATAGAAATTATTTCTTGTGTCTTCTCAGACCACCATGGAATAAACATTGAATTCAACAGCAGGAATCTTAATACTCTAACAAAGTCATGGAAACTAAATAATTTTAGGCTGAATGATAGCTGGGTCAAAGATGAGATTAAGAAGGAAATCACCTAATTCTTGTAAGAAAATGATAAGGAAGACGCAAATTATCAAAACTTGTGGGATATTGCAAAGGCAGTCCTAAGAGGAAATTTGGTAGCATTGGAAGCCTTCATCAAGAACACAGAAAGAGAAGAAGCCAACCACTTAATGGATCATCTCAAGCAACTGGAAAGGGAAGAACATTCCAATCCCAAACCCAGAAGGAGAAAATAAATAACCAAAATTAGGTCAGAATTAAATGAAATTGAAAACAAAAGACTCATTCAGAACATCAACCAAACATAATGTTGGTTTTTTGAAAACATTAATAAAATTGATAAACAATTGGCCAACCTAAATAGAAACAGAAAAGTAAAATCTCTAATATAGTCTATCAGAAACTACAAAAGAGAAAATAACAACAGACACCTCAGAAATTCAAAAAATAGTCAGTGATTACTACAAACATCTCGATTCTCAGAAATATGAAAACCTGAAGGAAATGGACCAATACCTAACAGCACGCCACCTTCCTAGACTCAACCAGAATGAATTAGAAATCTTGAATAGACCTATATCAATCACTGAAATAGCATCAACAATATGAAATCTCCTAATAAAGTAAAGGCCAACCAGATGGCTTCACATCTGAATTCTATCAAACCTTTAAATAGGAACTAGTACCTATATAATGCAACCTTTTCCAAAGCATAGAAAAAGAAGTAATACTTGTCAACACATTCTATGAAGCCAATATGACCCTGATACCCAAACCAGGAAAGGATGAAACATATAAATAAAATTATAGACTAATATTATTAGTGAATATCAATGCAAAAATATTCAATAAGATCGTAGCAAACAGAATGCAACAACACATCAAAAAAATTATACACTATGATCAATTTGGTTTTATTCTGGGGTTACAGGGTTGGTTTAACATATGCAAATCTATAAATATAACATTAATAAAGTAAAAAAACAAAGACCATATGAGTCTCTCAATTGATGTAGAAAAAGCCTTTGATAAAATCCAGCATCCTTTCATGATCAGAACACTTAAGAAAATAGACATAGAAGGGACATTTATTAAACTGATAAAGGCCATCTCCAGCAAATGCACAATCAATATCATATTGAATGGAGCTAAATTGAAAACATTTCCACTCAGATCAAGAACTAGGCAAAGATACCCATTGTATCCACTGCTATTCAACATAGAAATGGAAATCTTAGCCATAATAATCTGTCAAGAGAAAGCGATCAAGGGTATCCAAATAGGGTCAGAGGAGCTCAAACTCTCACTCTTCACAGATATCATCCTATGTCGGGGTCCCTTCATGGATGTCACTCATTAGGGCGCCAGACTGGTTAGTCTCCATCCCTGGCTTAACTAGGTTCCAGAAATGGACTACTAAGCTACCTTGCTCAAAAACAATTGCTCTTAGGTGCCTCAGGGCTATTTACTTTAGCTGACAGGAGAGAGAGAGAGACTTTGAGAGAGTAAAGAAGTCTTCTTAGAAAGATAGATCTTAGTTTTTAGCAGAGCTTAGTGATCTTCAGCAGAGAGATGCCATGCTGGCATTCTGCAGACAGGAGAGGAGACAGAGTCAGAGTAAGTAGGTCCATGATAGAATGCATGCATCCCCGACTGCCCTCTCCTCCAGCCTAATATAAGGCTTATCTCATGCCTCTCAACACCACAGGGGTAGAGACTGCTAATTCATCAATGCTCTCATCTCACAAGCTCTCATGCTTGTTAGGAGAGCTAAATCCCTCTCCATGCCCTTTTCACCAAGGTGTTCTGTTATTAAGCTATACAGGTATTTCCTATAACTCTCACTCCTAGTGATAGGCTATGCAGGCTTCTAAATTTTCTTCCTTTTTTATATACAAACAAAATATTTTGTAATGTGGTAAGGAAAGTTATTCCTGTTGTCTAGCCCTCTTCTTGGTAGGCAAAGAGTATGGTAATTGTCAAAGTTCAGAATTCCAGGTATGAGTTCTTTAAATGATGAAGCCCAATACAGATTTAAACTATTAGCTACTGCTAGTGAAAAGCGGTGATTGTAATGTTAATTTCTTTAAAGGTTTTTTTGAACTGAGAAAACTAACTGAGAACATCTTAGCTGAGAGAATTTAACATTTTTTAAACTGTATGAAATTTCCTTGCACTTAACATATGAACAAAAAATAATGCTTTCCTTGCAATCTTTGCAAGCAAAGATTTTTCTCTTGCTATTCCAAAGTCTTTGCTCTTTGCAGTCCTAACAAATACACCCTTCACAGATCTCAAAAATCTGTTACTAGTGGACTAATGGTCCTGCACTACAGTTCCTCTCAAAGGCTCTGTTACTCATGGTTCTTCAGTGGTCCTGCACTTAACAGTTCCTCGGTAGTGGGGATTTTCCTGCTTACAAGCTGCTTTTCCAGTGAAATTTTTGCTAATTGATTCGAGACTCTTTTTTCTAATGAAGCTTCCTAGCACAAAAGTGGTTTAACTCTCAGTTATTCTTCTCTCCCTTTGTCCTCCCTCTCATAATCTTCCAAAGGAGTCACTTACCCCGAGTATCCCTTTCCCGTTTGGGCCGTGACCAGACTCTTTATCTGGACATGGTTATAGTACATAGACATTGATGAGAGTTGGGTTACACCTTCACCATGTGGGATAACCAAATATTCCACAAACATTTTATATAATTATTCTCCATAATCATCCATTGGTCTAGTTTATTTTCCTCAGTTTTATGCACCACAGGTGTAACCAAGCTGGCAGAGTGCTCTCATGGCACAGAATTGAATTATACTGGTTTTCCAAGAATAGTTTGAAATGAAAATATTAAAGAAACTATGCTCTTTTAACTTCATTTTCCCATGGATCCTGATTCTGACCCAACCAATAATTTCTCTATAATAAAGGTGTCCCATCTTTATCAAATTGAGAATGGCATTTGTTTGCACAATGAAAGCCTTTTTTACACTTGGGACATACACCTGGAGGTGTACATGCTTTTTGTTCCTTTTCTTTAGCATTCAGCATTCTTTTCCCTTTTAAACAGTCTCGCTTCCCACATTTATAGCATATGATGTTAACTAGGGGATTTAACCTCTGATCTTCCAGCTGCCCAATTTGAGTTGTCATGTCAATATAGCATTTACCGGCTTCAACTATAAGATTATTCATCTGATCTCTCAACTGTTTTATGTCAGGTGCCATGATATTAATCTGGTTTTTAAGCTGTTCCATCTGATATTTAAACTTCTGTATCACATTTGCCATGATTTTTCTCTACTGTCTTATTCTTTTGGCCTTCTACTTTTTACAATCTTTCCTTTTCAACTCTTAGAATCTTTGGCTGCCTCAAAGGGACAGGAGCTCTCTTTAGCTGTTCTTTTTACTCTTCTGTCTTAGCTTTTTATGAAACTTCACTCCCTCTATTTCTTCAATTCTACCTTAATCTACTTCAATTCTTTTCCTTTAAATAGAACTCGTAACTGTCAAAAAGGGATTCAGGGCATCAGTCTCTCAAAAGCTACTTCCTGCTAGAAATGGGAGAAGACATAGGGGAAAGCAGTTAGAAGTTCTCTTTCCTAACTTAAGAAACTCTAGCAACCTGTTCCCAAACTTTTCTCTTTCCTATTTTTCCAAAGGCTTTTCTCACCCCTGAGGCTAAAGGCTTTTGTTTACTGAAGGTTCTTCTTCTTATCTCCTAGTTCTATCTTTTCTCTTTCCCGTTTGTCTAAAGGCTTTTTTCTGCTTTTTTCCCCAGCCACTTCACATAATAGGCTAAAGGATTTTCAGCTTTTTTTCCCACAGAAGAGGTAGTTAGAATTTTGACAGACAAAGCACAGAAAAGAAACTGAAGATAAGGCCTGTTGCTGTCTTTTTGTCTTTTTCTCTTACATATTTCTTTTCCCACTCTATTTTTCTCCTCTCTTTATTTTGTTTCTTCTTAGCTTATTTACCCCTAGCCTACATCTACTAGATTTCAGTGGCTTACTCTCTATCAGGAAAAATATGCCATATGTCAGTGGCATTCACTATCCTACTTCTGATATCACTTGTTGGGGTCCCTTCATGGTCTCCACTTATCAGGGCCTAGGACTGGCTGGTCTCTGGTCCAGGATTATCTAGGTTCCAGATGCAGACTGTTAAACTACCTAGCTCAATAAGAATTGCTCTTAGGTGCCTGAGGGCTATTTACTTTAGCTGATGGGAGAAAGAGATAGTCTTTGAGAAAGTAAAGCAGTCTTCTTAGAAAGATAGTTCTTAATCTTTAGCAGATCTTAGTGACATTCAGCAGAGAGACACCATGCTGGCCTTCTGCAGGCAGGAGAGAAGATGCGATGCGCACATCCACAACTGCCCTCTCCTCCAGCCTAATATAAGGCTGATCTCATGCCTCTCAACACCACAGGTATAGAGACTGCCAATTCACCAATGCTCTCATCTCACGAGCTCTCATGCTTGGTAGGAGAGCTAAATCCAACTCCATGCCATTTTCACCAAGATGTTCCATTATTGAGCTATCCAGGTATTTCTTATAACTCTCACTCCTCCTAGCCATAGGCTATATGGGATGCTACAATCCTACACCTGAAAAATCCCAGGGACTCAACTACAAAACTCTTAGAAGTGACCAAGAATACAGAAGCATCTCAGGATACAAAATACTTACATATCAGTAACTTTTACATATACCAACAATAGTAAAACTGAAAATATACTCAAGGAGTATTCCTTTTTCAGTAGTGCCAAAAAACGATGAAATATCTTGGAATTTCCCTAACAAAAACCATGAAATATCTCTACAGAGAATTATGAAACTCTGAGAATAGAAATGGCTGAAGATGTTAACAAATCAGAAAACATACCATGCTCATGCCTGGGAATAATCAACATTGATAAAATGTCTGCACTACCCAAAGCAATCTACAAATTTAATGAAATCCCTATTAAAGCCCCATTGTGATACTTTAAAGATCTGGAAAAAATAGTGCTTCATTTTATATGGAATCAGAAAAAACCTTGAATAGCCAAAATATTACTCAGAAATAAAAACAAATCAGGAGGTATCATGTTACCAGACTTCAGGCTATACTATACATCTATAGTGATCAAAACAGTATAGTACTGGCAAAGAAACAGAGAGGGAGATTTATGGAACAGAAGAGAGAAGCAAGAGATAAACCCAGTTACTTTTCATCATTTGATCTTTGACAACCATATCAAAAATATTCAGTGGGGGGAAAGACTCCCTATTTAATAAATGGTACTAGGTGAATTGACTCGCACCATGTAGAAGACTGAAACTGGACCCCCACTTTTCACCATTAACAAAAATTGATTATCACTGGATAAGAGATTTAAACTTAAGACATGAAACTATAAAAATACTAGAAAAGAGTGCAAGAAAAATACTTGAGGAAATCGGCCTGGGAGAATATTTTAGGAGGAAGATACCCTGGGCAATTGAAACAACACTAAAAATCCATTACTGGGACCTGATCAAACTAAAAAGCTTTTGCACAAGAGCACACTAAGTAAAGCAAACAGACAACCTTTAGAATAGGAGAATATTTTTGCAAGTTATGCTTCCAATAAAGGTCTGATAACTATAATCCATAGAGAACTCAAACTAATCAATAAAAAAGAAGAAATAACCCTATTTCTATGTGGGCAAGAGACTCAAACAGAAACTTCCCTGATGAAGACAGTGACATGGCCTACGAACACATGAAAAAATGTACATCAACTTTAATCTTCAGAGAAATGAAATTGAAACCACTTTGAGATGTCATCTAACTCCAGAAAAAGTTGCCCACATAAAAAAGTTCCAAAACTATAGATTTTGGCCTGGATGCAGAGAGAAGGGAACATTTCTTCACTGCTGGTGGGAATGCAAGCTAATATAACCTTTTTGGAAAGAAGTTTGGAGAATACTCAAAGAACTAAAAGTAGACCTACCATTCAATCCTGCAATTTTTCTACTAGGCCAAGACATGGAAGCAGTCCAAATGCCTATCGACCCATGAATGGATTAACAAATTTTGGCATATGTACACCATGGAATACTATGCAGCCATAAAAAGATGGAAACTTCACATCTTTTATGTTTACCTGGATGGAGCTGGAAGATATTCTTTTTAGCAATGTATCTCAAGATTGAAAAAAAAATAGTATCCAATGTACTCAATACTACTATGAAATCAATATATAATCACCTACAAATTGATATGAATGGTAAAACATAACTATAATCCAGAAATTGGAAAAGAAGAGGAGAGGGGGGAAGGGAGGAGGCAGGCGGGAAGAAAGTGGGTATTTGCGGGAACCTCACCTAAGGTGCAGCATGCAATGGTACATTTTAAAAACTATTATGAAAAGAGTATAATTGTGATGGATGTGTTACTTAGTTCAATGTAAGGATTTCACATTGTATATCTAATCAGTACACTGAATCCCACAAATGCATCAGTGTACACAGTTATGATTTAATAAAAACAAAAAAATAACAAATAAAAAAATAGATTAGTAGGCAGCCCTTTGGGCTGTTTGAAACAGATTAAAAGTGTAGATTAAAAGGTAATTAACATCTCTCCCTTTTTACAATATATGTTCCATTTTAAAAGTTAATTCTAACCCAGTCCTTTTGTCCACTCCCTAATACATTATTCCCCTTATGTCTAATGGGAAACCAACCATATGTCACATGTGAGGACATAGTTACCTTGACTTCCAAATAATCATGATAAATCAGCTAATATTATATGGTGGAAACACAATAAAAGGCCTGGTGAAATTTCAGATTGGCATTCTCCTGGTGTGTCTATGCTGGTGAGAGTGTTTGCTTTTCCCATCCTCATCAATTGTTGCTAGAGGAATAGCTCAGTGTGAGAATATTTATTGGTCACACTGATCTCCTCTCCTTTATTCAGGTTGCTAGGGAATCAGTGAGGGAAAAAGCAACAGGTGGTGCCCCCTGTGAGCTCAGGTAAGTTTGGCTCCAGCAGAGGGACGGAGGCACTGATTTCCCAAAGCCCAGGGGGAAGGGAAAAGGATCTCCAATCATCCCACTGAGGAAAAACTGGTGCTGTGGGTACATCCCTAATAACCTGCAGTAGCATCAATGTTAGGGTAACAATTTGAGAGATTTCTTTGTTTCTTGTCCTTTTTCTCTTCCCCTGGACCTTGTATGGCATAAGTCTGCCCACCTCACATCCTGTTCTGGGATCCATCAGGTTAGGTCCAAATCAAAATAATATACTGGCCCAGTACCAAGAGGGCAGGAGTCTTCCTTTTATTTTCCACAGGAGAAAGGTTGAAGTACCAAGTGCACACCTGAGAGCCCAGTAGCTTTCAAAAGAAAGCAAAAAAAGAAAGAAAGAAAGAAGAAAAATTCCCATTTTCAATTTTTAAAGAATGAACAATCTTATAACAATCTGTTACCTGTCAATTGGTTCTTCGACTATGTTTGTGATATTCTCCACAAGGATGTCTCCAAGTAGAGCTTCCATGCTTTTAGGACTCTATTGTTCTCCCTCAGGAATACCTGTAATCTATAAATATAATTCATCACATAAACAAATTAAAAGACAAAGACCATATGATTCTCTCAATTGATGCAGAAAAAGCTTTTGATAATATCCAGCATCCGTTCATGATCAGAACATTTAAGAAAATTGGCATAAAAGGGACATTCCTCAAATTGATGGAGGCCATCTACAGCAAACCCACAGCCAACATTGTCCTGAATGGAGTTAAATAAAAATCATTTCCACTCACATCAGGAACAAGGCAAGGTTGCCCATTGTCTACATTGCTCTTTAACAATGTAATGGAAGTTTTAGCCATCACAATTAGGGAAGAAAAGACAATCAAGGATATCCATATAGGATCAGAAGAGATTAAACTTTCATTCTTTGCAGATGACATGATTGTATATCTCAAAAACACCAAGGATTCTACTACAAAATTTTTAGAAGTGATCAAGGAATACAGCAGTGTCTCAGGTTGCAAAATCAACACTTATAAATCGGTAGCCTTTATATATACCAACAACAGTCAAGCTGAGAAAATAGTCAAGAACTCTATGCTGTTTGCAGTAGTGCCAAAGAAGATGAAATATCTGGGAGTTTACCTAACAAAGGATGTGAAAGACCTCTATAAAGAGAACTATGAAACTCTAAGAAAAGAAATAGCTGAAAATGTTAACAAATGGAAAAACATACCATGCTCATGGCTGG
>CAUYQV010087715.1:0-37068 GCA_963574575.1 Galagoides demidoff | reverse complement strand
CGGGCGCCTGTGGTCCCAGCTACTTGGGAGGCGGAGGCAGGAGACTCGCTTGAGCCCAGGAGTTGGAGGTTGCTATGAGCTGTGATGCCATGGCACTCTACCCAGGGGGATAGCTTGAGGCTCCGTCTCAAAAAAAGAAAGCTATTAATAACTTAAAAGAAGAGATTCAGAGAAAGGGAAAGAGGAATTGCAGGTAGAAATATACAAGTACAACAGAGAATGCCTTGCCTACCCTTAGTTATATATCCCCTCTCCCAATCAAAATAAAAATTAACAAATCTATTTTTAATATTTTGAGGAACATAACATATGAGCTTGCAAAGTCGTTTTTAACACTAGAAACAATGAATATTCCTATGACTGCACTCTATCTTAGAGCATTAGCTCATCTAAAAATAACACTCACAAATTTTATGGTTGTTAACAGCATCACACAGTTAATTTTGTAGTATGCTGAAAAGTACACTTAAATTTTTAAAAGGATATTAAACAGTTGAAATTTACTGATTAGGCTAGAAAGTGTTATGTTAAGACATTCTGACAATTGTCGAGCATGGAAAATTATATCATACTTTGACATGAAAACATATAATTTCTTAATGCTTTTGGTTTGACCTGAAATACCAACGTCACTCTCCAAATCCAACTGTTTTGTTGTTGTTGTTGTTGTTGTTGTTGTTTTGTTTTGGTTTTTTTTGCAGTTTTTGGCCAGGGCTGGGTTTGAATCTGTCACCTCTGGCATATGGGGCTGGCACTCTACTCCTTTGAGCCATAGGCACCATCCAAAATCCAAATGTTTTCTGGACTGTTATCTCAAATGAAAGTAGCAGTAGCCAAAACTTTCTTTTATTTGCTTTAAAATTCAACTTTAGAATTAGGAGATCCATTGTGATAATCTCAGCCAGCTCTAGCCTTTGTATGCGTGTTACACTTATTCTTACTCTTGGCACTTAGAAATGGAAGCAAGTGGGCGTGGGTCATTTCGAGATTCAAGGAGATATATTTAGAACAAGAATGTGATTCCCTCAAGGTCACAGGGTAGATTGGGGACAGATTAAGATCTGGAATTGAGATGTCCTTATTCTCAGTCCAAAACCACTAGCTTTCTCAACATCCTCAATTGCTGTCTTTCTCTCCAATGGTAGCAATTTCAGGATAAAAATCCTGATTAGAAAATATTATTTTCTACCTAGCAATCCAATTTCAGAACACTCTAACTCTTGTGTTTTTCTTCTGAAAATGATTCCACCTAGATAAATTAAGCTGAGATCTTGAGTAGAGCTGGCTTAACCTGGGAGGTTTTCATGTTCTTGTCATCTTCATCTTCTTTGCAACTTTCTTCTATACATGAAAATAGACCTCTGACAATTACCACATTTGGTACCTGCCTCCAGGTACGTGTGGCCCATCCTGAAGTGAAAATTCATATGAAAATATAAAATATATTGGCAAGCCCTGGTACATCTCTTTTATTTGATGTAACTGAAGTCAGATATGCAAAGTGATTAGAGTTTCAAGATTACTCTCAGTGTGATAACAATTTATTTTAAATCACACCTTGATAAGATCTGTGAAATTCCACTGAAGCCCATAGCCAAGATACCATCTCATCAATAAAATTCTATTTCTGAAATTCAATTTATTTTTTTAGACCTACTTTTATACCAGGGATGAAACAAATATGAGAAAATTGTCATTGGCTTCAACCTTGTCCCCTTAAAGCTAGTGCTATTATTTGTATTATTTGGTGGCTGCTGGCCAGGAGAGGAAATGTTCTCCAGCCTGACCCCTTCAAGTTCTCTTGGACCTTTTGGATTTCCTCTGACATCTTACCTTATTTAAGGATTTACATGGAGAAATAGTCTCAGGTTTTGCTTTAATCCCCACATCAACTCTCTCCCTTTAGATAGTAGGTTAGGTTTCCTGAGATTTATTTCTATGTGTTCTCAAGCACATGGCATGTGTACAACATCTGGTTCTCAACTTTGACGGTCTAGGCAAACCCCCATACCTGACCCTACACCAGCCCTCAGAGTCCCCATCCTTCTTCTCCAGTCCTGCTGAGCTGCCTTAAGACCACACAAGGAGGTTTCCAGGTAGAATCTCAAAGTGAGTAAGTAATGAGAATACTTCACAGCCCCCAACTTCACAAATTTTGTATTATCTCCACAGCAACTCAATAAACCTTGGTTTGAAAAACACTTAATTCAGTGATACAGGATATGTGGATAAGAGTAATTTTTCCTGAACAAAGGATTATCAAGCTTGTATAACCCAGCAGAATAATCTCCAATGCAAAAGTGAAGGGTCTTAGATCATCGGTCCGGCTTTCCACTAATTAATATGTACGTGTTTGTCAGCAATATGGCCTAATGAATAAGAGTCAAACATCATTCCACAGACGTTTGGGAGACACAAGTATGGATATGGATAAGGTAAATGAGAGGTGCTACATGAAAGATGGGAAGGAAGCATGACTTGCTGCTAGCGGCAAAGACCTCTGAGTCTGACCTACATTCAAATCATACCTATATATTTTGTTTGTATCCTTGTGCAAGTTAAATATTTGATATACCCCTATACCTCTTGTGTGGTCTTAAGGCAGCTCAGCAGGACTGAAAATGGAAAACACTGTAATACTATAATCAGAGTTTATTTTAAGTCAAAATGAGAAAACTGATAGTTTCAGGATATGCTCTTTTCAAAAGGAATAAATGCCCTGTACAAAAGCCTGATGTGAAGTCATCATATGAGACTTGAGAAAGACATTAGGGAGAAAAGAGTAA
Source organism: Galagoides demidoff (assembly GCA_963574575.1). Classification (NCBI taxonomy): domain Eukaryota; kingdom Metazoa; phylum Chordata; class Mammalia; order Primates; family Galagidae; genus Galagoides; species Galagoides demidoff. Next base: position 34,282 of record CAUYQV010087715.1, on the reverse strand, counting down.
CAGAGTTTTACACTTTATTTTACACCTACTTTCAGACTCTAAAGAAGACGAAGAAGCGAAGAATAGGAAAATACTCCTACAGGGAGAATGGCATAGGAGGGAGGGGTAGGAGTGCCCGCCCCACTGAAAGCCTAAGGAAAGTGGGGAAGGTGCTTTCAAGGATCCGCACGGGAAACACGCTGTCTCCTGGAGTTTGGGAGGCATGATGGTTGGTGTTGAAGTCCAAATGGGGAGGATGCATCTGGCTAGCTAGACTTAGGCCACAGCAAGTAGCTGTCAGAATTGTCCTGAGCTCCAAATTTGTCAAAGGAAAGGAGATGAGGAAAGGAGATGAGGTCACTTGTGTTCTTCAGAGGGTGCAGAAACCTGTCCAAACAAGGCACCTGGAGGACTGAGGAGACCTCAGCATAAAGGATGTGCACTGAGGAATGTTAGCTCCAGAATGAGTTTTAAATGACCATACAAAAAGAAACAGGCGCCGGCACTAAGGAAACAGCATTTGTGACCCCCCCCAGCGAGGAGCAGGGCCAAGTTTCAGGTCAGCAAACAGGCTTCTGTGTGAGGAAGAGAAATCCAACACCTGCCAAGCTCAGGGAGCCCGAAAGCAGACCCAGTAACACCAATCAAGTAAGAGCTTCCCAGCACTGTCTTCCTTCCCTCATCAGCCCCCCATCAGAACCACTGCACATGCCAACGTTGAGAACGAACTCAATGATTTCTATGACTATATCTGAATGTACTGTTTGTATTATCTGAATGTGAGCAGAAAATGAATTCCATCTGCCATACATTTTAATCATAAAATGTCTTTTAGGGGTGGAAATGTTGTGTTTCTTTGCCATACTCACTGTACAATAAATTATTAAACTATACATTTTTTATTTCCCTACTTTTCTGTCTGGGCTTTATATGTTGCCATGAGATTTTCATTATCAAATTAATTGTGATTATCGACAAAAAACTCCTCTTTGTGTATATATATATTTGCATTTACTGATGAATTAATGTCTCTTTAACAAAATAGGAATATAGCAATAATATTTATCACTTATCTTATGACATGCCAGGTATTTTTAATGAATTATCTCAGTGAGTCATTGCAAAAATAATACCATGTATGTATTATTCTTTCTGTTAATTCCTCCATTTTACAATGACAATCTTACATAGATAAACAGACAGCCAGATGGGTCTGATATTACAGCTTGTGTGTTAAATCAATGTACTAATGTGTCTTCTGGATAAGTAGGGAACTACCAAAGGGTATGATAATCACATCTATATGTATAATATAGAGAGATGCTATGTAGATAAAATTATATATAATTTTAGAAAGGTAATTAGAGCTGTATAACCCACAATTATGCAATTTCTGAAGGTATAATCTCTTAAGTGAGTACAAACACATCTACAACCTTGAACTGTTAAAAACAAAACATTCTTTTACTTTTCATTGACCATAGCCCAGTATAAATAAATACATCATTAGTGACCACACAGATTGTTTTATCCTGCCTATGAACTACTGAGATCTCTTTTGCTTGAATCTTTTCATGAAACACCGACCACTACTTTGGGAAATCACTGGCTGATGTTTTCAGGCTGCTGTGATATTTAAAGTTACTTTCATGAACATTGTTGTGGTGACAACATCACAAAAGGCTGTAGCATCAAACCACTTGATTAAAATTATAGTGCTTCTGCTTAACTAGTTGGGTGCTTGAGCAAACTATTAATATTTCTGTGCTTCAGTTTCTCAAATGGAAAACAGGGGGGACAATGGCAGTATTTCCCTATTAGAGTTGATACAAAAAATTAAGTAGGATTATATATATATATATAAAGAATTTAGAACTATATCTGACATATTATATATATATATATATATATAAGTCTGTAGTCCCCAGGTCCATGGCTTGTTAGGAACCAGGTTGCACACCAAAAGGTGAATAGTGGTCTAGTGAGCAAAATTTCATCTGTATTTACAGCCACTCTCCATTGCTTACATCACCACCTGAGCTCCACCTCCATTCAGATCAGCAGCAGCATTAGATTCTCACAGAAGCATAACCTCTAGTGTAAACTGTGCATATGAGGGCTGTGGTTTGCAAGCTTCTTATGAGAATTTAATGCCTGATGATCTGAGGTGGCGGGTGATGCTAATTCTGGGGAGTACTTGCAAATACAGATTATCATTACCAGGGAGGTTTGTCCACACAGAGATCATAATGAATGTATTGCTTGCAGACTCAAACAAAAACCATCACCTTCCTACCCCATCCGTAGAAAAATTTTCTTCCATGAAACTGGTCCATGGTGCCAAAAACATTGGGGACCCCTACTGTAGGTGTATACACTTGCTCTTACTAATATTAAGAGAAAGCATGTATTAAACATCATCTATGTGCCAAATACTGTTTTGTATTCTTAACAAATTTTGTTTCATTCAATTGTCACTTCTCTGAAAATGATATTCTTATTATCTCCTTTTCAGATAAAGAAACCAAGACATAGGAAATCTAAAAAAAAAAAAAAAATCCAAGTTTGCAATCAATAAAGATGGGAATTCACTTTCTGGCAGTTTGAGCCCATCCTTACAGGCCATACAATATGTTAGATCACGATGAACATGTAACTGATTTTCTTTGTGCTCTGTGGGCCTAAATAATCAATAAATTCTCAGTGAAGGCAACAGGCAACAGTTACCAAATCATCTTCACAATTTGTTCTTTAAAATGATTTGGTTTAGGAAATCTGGAAAACAAGGTTATTAGAACTGGGGCTAACAAAGAATCAATAATTTCTGAACGAGAGGCCCCATTTATATATTAAATTTATATGGGCTTTCAGATTACAATTTTCTTATTTCTGAATTCACACTTTAGTTATAGAAGTTTCAGATTCTCCAAATCACATTTTCAATAGCTGGAGCCTATATTTTACAAAACCTCACATTATGATTCATCTCCAGAGAGTCAATTCTATCTTATGAAAAGAACACTGAAATTTTACTAGCTTAAGATAAGATAAACAGATAAAAACACAAAAAACCCCTAATATTTGTATTTGTTATCAATATAATGTATATGCATAAACACCTATAAAAACAGAGGGTATGTATAATAATAATCATTTTTGTGGCAGTGAAATGAGCAAATTTTTTCTTATTATTGTTTTATCTCCTATTAATACAATTAATTCAATACTGCAACATTTTTTGAAAATGGAAGTCTACACTAGGTATTAAAAGACCATGTTACAATAACGAGCATTGTCAATCCCTAATGTCTCTGAGTTCTGTCACTAAATTAAAAAATAGGAAATTATAAAGCTTAGAAAGAGATATGATTTTACACAGGGCTGTTGTTAGTATCAAATGAGATAATTCAAATGAAAAGATGGAAATTGATAAATAATTCAACAAATTAAAAACTATTCTATTTTGTCCAATCCTGATAAATATGATTATATTATGATCAATACACATAGGACTTTTACCTATAGCAAACAAACATGAAAGCTGTATTTTCCTTACAATGGAATACTGGTGTTCCATATTTGGTTGATAGAGAAGGTGAGGGAGTGTGTGAAGTGTGGCTAGCTGACTCATGCATAATAAAGCAGTGCTATACATTTTTTTCAAGTAGAGTTTTAAAAGCCATATTTGAAAACTAAATGATACATAATTATGAATACACATAATCCATCAACAGTCTAATGACTTGAATCTAACAACCCTCAAAAGAAAAGCACAAATATAAGAAAAATACAAGAAATAACAGATGAAGCTTTAAGAAATAAAAATATAGTGTCTGAAATTTTAAAAACTTAACAAAATAAGATTGACATTAGACTGAACGTTTCAAAAGAAAAAATACTTTCCTTGAAGAAATAGCAATAATGATTATTGAAAAGGCAGTGCTAAACAAATACGCACAAAAAAATAAACATAGCTTTGGGGAATAAAATATGTCAAGTTGTATGAACTGTGTAACTGAATTCCAGAAAGGTCAGAGGGCAGAGAGATACTTTGAAAGAACAATGGATGGAACATTTTATGAAAACTAAAAAATTATAGATCCAAAAAATTTGATGAACTTTGAGAAGAAACATATAGAAAACCATGCCAAAGTATACGTTAATCAAATGTTGAAAACCAAAAAGAAGGACAAAATCTTAAAAATTTCTTTCTCTCTGTAGAGAGAAACAAAGAAACAAAAATAAAATCCCTCATAATTGGGGAACGTATTTGCAGGTTATGTTTCTGACAAAGGTTTGATATCTAGACTCCATAGAGAATTCAAGCTAATTAATAAGAAAAGAAAAAGTGATACCATTTCATTGTGGGCAAGAGACTTGAACAGAAACTTCTCTGAAGAAGACAGGTGCATGGCCTAAAGACTCATGAAAAAATCATCATCATAGTTAATCATCTGAGAAATGCAAATCAAACCCACTTTGAAATATCATCTAACTCCAGTAAGAGTAGCCCAGATAACAAAATCCCCAAACTAAAGAAGTTGGCATGGATGTAGAGAAAAGGGAACACTTCTGCACTGCTAGTGGAAATGCAAACTAATACATTCCTTTGGAAAGAAGTTTGGAGAACACTTAGGGAACTAAAAGTAGACCTACCAGTTGATCCTGCAATTCCTCTATTGGGTATATATCCAGAAGAACAAATATAATTTTACAACAAAGATATTGGTACCAGAATATTTATTGCGGCCCAATTCATAATTGCCAAGTCATGGAAGAAGCCCAAGTGCCTATCAACTCATGAATGGATTAATAAATTTTGGTATATGTACACCGTGGAATATTATGCAGCCATAAAAGATGGAGACTTTACCTCTTTTATGTTTACCTGGGTGGAGCTGGAACATATTCTTCTTAGTAAAGTATCTCAAGAATGGAAGAAATGTATCACATTTACTCAGTACTGTTATGAAACCAATATATAATCACCCACACTTTCATATGAAAGATAAAACACAACAATAGCTCAAGATAAAGGAAGGGAGAGGAAGGGGAGGGTAGGGGAGAGTGGAGGCCAGGTAGAGGGAGGGTGGGACCTCACCTATGGTGCATATTGCAAGGATACATGTCAAATCTATTAAGAGTAGCATAAAATGTCTTAACACAATAATTAAGTAAATGAGGTGAAGGCTATGTTAACCAGTTTGATGTAAGCATTCCAAATTGTATATAAAATCAGCACATTTTACCCCATAAATGCATTAATGTACACAGTTATGATTTAATAAAAGTATTGTTAAGAGGAAAAAAATAATGATTTAAAACTATTAAACAAGAGGACAGTGGAGTAATAGGCTCTTTGAAGTGCTGAAATTAAAAAAAAAATGATCAAACGACAATTATATACCCAGTCAACACACCTTTCAAACATGAAGGTGAATCAAAGCGTTTGTCAAACAAAAACTGAAACCTTCATTAGCAGTAAATATAAGCTGAAAAAAATGAAGTTTTTCAAATCAAATAAAAATATTAGTTGGAAATAATATTTATGCATGGGTGTAAAGAGTGTAGGATCCAAAAATTGCGTATAAATTATCTTTCTCATTTTTAAATTTATTTTAAAAGATAATTGACTTTTTATAACAAGGATAATGACAATATATTATGGAGTTTACAACACATGGAGAAATTAAAATATATAAGAATAGGGTAGCATCTGTGGCTCAGAGGCATAGGGCACTGGCCCCATATACTGGAAGTGGTGTGTTCAAATCCAGCCCCGGCCAAAAACTGCAAAAAAAAAAAAAAAAAAAAAAGGAGAGAATTATATCCCCCAGATCAGAAAAGTGAAGGTCCATTATAGGCAAGGCAAAGTGGTATAATGTCATTTGAAGGCAAATGTTATAAGTTAAAGGTGTATTTGGAAACTCATAGCAGAAAAGATAAAATAAAACTGAAAAGTTGTAAGAAATAATCCAATGATAGAAATGAAATATAATCTTAAATATGCTAAGTAATCTTTCTGGCAGAAAAATAAAAGGAGCAAAGAACAGAAGAGATAAATAAAAAGCAAATATTATATTATTATGGTAGTTCTTAATCAAATCATAATAATTGCACTCAATAAATGGTCTAAGCCCTCCCATTAAAAGACATATATTACCACACTAAATAAAAAGCAAAACCTAAACTACTGACTACATAAAAGTCAATTTGAATTTAAAATTACATATCGTCTAATTTTAGAAAAAGATAACTAATGTAAACACTAACAAATAAGATAACTGAAATTTCTATATTAATATAATACAGAGTATGTTGTAGGAATATAAATAATACCAGGTATACAGTAAGAAATTTTTCAATGATAAAGGAGACCACATACTTCAAGGATGTATAATCCTAGATGTTTGACTATGCTAGAACAGGGTTTTTAAATACTTATGGCTAAAACTTACATACAGGAGAAATAGACAAATACTATTCTCCACAAATTTTTTAAAGATTGAAGCAAGATAGAATGTGCTCTCTAACTATGAAAGAATTAAATCTGAAAGCAATGATAATTAAGCATAGGGAAAAGTAAAATATTTTTGGAAATTATACAACTTACTGCTAAACAAATCCTGGACCAAAGAAAAAGTTATGAGAGAAATTAGAAAATATTATGACTGAATGATAATGAAAACATAAATACCCGAATCAGTGGGATGCTGCTAAAGTAGTGTGTAGTGGGGAATTGGAGCTTTGCATACTTGTAAGAAATAAGAAAATTCTACAGTAAATGATGTAAGCTTCAGAAATGAGAAGCAGAAAATCAAACTAAATCAAAATGAGTAAAATGATTTATACATACACATAAACATACAGCTGACCTTTGAACAGAGCAAGAGGCATTAACTCCCACTCAGTCAAAAGTCCTGGTACGATTTTTGGCTGTACCAAAATGTAACTACTAATAGCCTATGTTGACCACAAGCCTTACTGATAACATAAACAGTTGGCGAATACCTATTTTCTGTGTCATATGGATTATATGATGTATTCTTAAAATGTAATTCTTAAAATGTAGTAAGTTAGAACAAAGAAAATTTTATGAAGAACATTATAAGAAGAAGAAAAGTTACTATTAAGTGGAATTGAGTCTTCATCCTCCTCAAGGTCTCATTGAACAGGCTCAGCAAACAGAGAAAGTGGAAGGGTTGGCTTTTTTCTCTTAGGGATGGCAGAGGTGGAAGAAAATGTGTGTTATTCAAATGCGAATTGTGTAAGAGAGAGAGTGTGTGTGTTTGTTAACAAAACTCAATGAAATAAGAAACAGTTAAACAATACAAAATAATTAAATGTTAAAAATAGCACCAACAAATCAGTAAAGGCAAGGAAGTTTCAATTAGCTAAATTAAAATGAAGAGAAAGAAGATAAAATATAGCAGCATCACGAATGAAAGACATCACCAAGATTTTAAACACTGATGTTTCAGTGGAAAGATTTAATAAAAAACTTTATGTCAATAAATCTGATAACATAGATAAAATAGAAAAGTTCTGTGAAAGACATGGCTTAACAGAATTGAATTAAGCAAAATTAAAATTTTAATAACTCTGAATATATTTTTAAAAAATGAAATAGTAATTAACCACATCCCAGAAATAAAAAGACAAAAGAACAAAAACTAACATACAATAACTGCTACTGAGCCTAGATTGTTTCAGAGATGAATTTTATCAAGCATTTAAGGAACACTGAACATATTAAACATTCAGGAAAAGAGCAGGAGGAAATAGTTACCAACTTTTCATAAAGTCACCACCTGATGTTAAAACCCAGCAAAGATATAATCAGAAAACTATAGAACATTTTGCTCTCTGAACCCAGAAGCAAAGATTCTTATCAAAATATTAGCACACTGAATCCATCAAAATGTAAAAAAGATTAATTCACCAGGATCAAGTGGTGCTTATTCTAAAAAGGCAAGGCTGAACCAACATTTGAAAAATATCTGAAAAATCTCTATAATTCCCTTACTAACAGGTTAATAGGATCCCCAAAGGTGCTAGAAAAATTTTTGACAAAATTCAATTCTCTTCCATTAAAAACAACAACAATGAAAGGATAAGCAGGACGTCCCCTACCTCCGACTATAAAACACACAAAGCAAAAATACAAATAAATAGAACTACAGTTTTTACTGGGAAAACATTGTTTTTATTGTAACCCTAAATGCTTTCTCATCAAGAGCAGAAGAAAACTCTTTTCCCCTTTCCTATTAAGTGTCATATATGAGATCCTATTCTGTATAATAAGACAAGAAAAATACATAAAAATCAAATAACTGGATGAAAATCTAAAGCATTATGCTGAATGAAGGAGCCAGACACTAACTATAGCATAACACCATATGAATGCATCTCTATGAAAGTCTAGAAAAGACAAATGGCACATTTAGGGTGATGGAAATACCCTCTATCTTGAACTGGTAATGGTTATATAAATATATAAATAACATTGAAAGTTTCCCTTAAACTGTACATTTTGTGTTTTAATTTACAAATCAGAACGACTGATTGAAATCATTTGTTAAGTCCAGATATGCAGCATAATTCCAAAATCCAAGATTCTTACTGATCACCTAGAATGGGGTGATTTTTATTTCTACTGATGAGAAACCCCCAAGGATCTCTTTTTTCTGTTTTTTTTTTTTTTTCACCACATCCAGCCCAGCCCACTTTCCTATTATGGTATTTTTGTTCCCTTTTGAGCTACAGTAAACACTCTGTTGTAACTAGGCGTTTAAAAATTTAAATTATTGTAGGAAAAAAAGAACATATTTTTATGTAGGAAAACATATTGAAAATCAACAAACAAATGTCTTTCTGCAGCTTTCATGCACTATCAGTGGCCATATTTAATTCAATATTTTCTTCACTATGGATGCATTTTTCCTCTGTTTTCTTGTCCTCCTGCTTGCAAGCAGAGGTTACTGATAGTTATGTTGAATGCTACTCTATTTTCTTTTTGTTGTTTCTTGTTTTATGGTCTTCTTGTCTCTAAAATTCTACATACTATGGGTTATCAATAAATATCTGGAGGAACTAAGAAAAATATGAAGGGATGACAATATGTATTCATCCGTTATATTTTGCCCTGTTCTCTTTAGGATTCTTGACCTACACATAAACATGCTGGCCATTTTTAGTTTCTGAATCCTCTTAATTGATTTTATTTTACTTTAAATCTTGCCCCAGCAATGTGTTAAAATCTTGCATAGGTGACAATTTCTATGCCACATCTGGCTTCTGTAGAAAGTCCCTAAACAATGTTAGCTCTATCTAAGTATACTTGAGGATGTCTATATCTTCTGTCAGTAGAAAGAAAGAAAGCTCTTACTCCTAAGAATTAGAGTTCTAACACCCTACTATAGTAACTTCTGGGGGAATTTTCCATTTTTCTTTTTTTTTTTTTTCCATTTTACAGGAGATAGAAGCCACTCCTATTGTTCATTCTGCTCTATCCCCCAGTATATAATATCTACATTTGAATAGTTATACACAAATTCTGTTTTATCAATTATCTATAATACTATTCTACCTGTATTATGTTCCTCAGAAACTTTAACAAGTCCAATAGAAATCACATGAATATAATAAAAATTTCTTATTGCAGACCTATTTCTGTAAACTTCTATAAACTTTTATTACCACACTCTATTTGGAAATAGCTCAATTAAAACTCTATGGGGAAATATTTATTGCAAGTCATTAGTTACTACTGTGGAGATGGGATACAACTGAATCAAAGAGAAGAAGAAAAGAAAGACTATGAAATTGAAGAACAGAAAACTCAATGAAAATGAAAATCAGGTTTCCCATGGGTGCTTAACACAGTCACCGAGTACAACTACCAAGGAAGGTTATCATCTACTCTACAGTCTACTGTGGCAGGTTACAAAAGCAGCCACAAATTCTTCCTCTCCCCTTTTGCCATATGATGTTGCATCTTCTTCCTTCAAGATTGGAGCCTATTTCCTGACTTCTTGAATCTGGACTAGTGTGATGAAAATATAAAGAAAGCAGAGAATTAAAATCATCTATACATTGTAACATGCCCTCTCTGGATGATCTCAGAAACTTGAAAGCCCAAACTAGTCTGAGGAATGATGAACAAAATGTCTCCCAGTATCCCTATCTCTCTGGGAAACAGTTTGATGGTTGTCTGACATGTATACGAGCCTACCCTACATCATCCAGCCATGACCTGACCTGTCAGCTGCAAAATGTGCAGCTGCACAACTGATGAAAATGGAAAAGGGTCAAAAATCCCATTTGTCTATACATTTTAGATGTGGGAGGTAGATAGGCTGATTTCTCACTTACCCTACCATTCAGGGCAAAGCATGAAGGTGGGCCATTCCTGCAGCTCCTGCCAGATCAGCAAAGAGTCTCACCAGATCACTTAAGAAGGCAACCCAGTCAGGGGAACATCAACCTGGCCATCACTGTGTGGGGCATCAGCAGAACAGATGAGTTAAAACCTTTGGATTCGGCTCAGCGCCTGTGGCTCAAGCGGCTAAGGCGCCAGCCACGTACACCTAAGCTGGCGGGTTCGAATCCCCAGCCCGTACCCGCCAAACAACAATGATGGCTGCAACCAAAAAAATGGCCGGGCGTTGTGGCGGGCTCCTGTGGTCCCAGCTACTTGGGAGGCGGAGGCAGGAGACTCGCTTGAGCCCAGGAGTTGGAGCTTGCTATGAGCTGTGATGCCATGACACTCTACCCAGGGGGACAGCTTGAGGCTCTGTCTCAAAAAACAAAACAAAAAAAAAAAAAACCTTTGGATTCCCCATAAGCAGTGTAGACTAGGGATGATAAGATATCTGCCCTGTGGAGACAAAATCTGCTTTTCCCCTCCCATTTTTCTAAATATATGTTATTAAACTTTTCCAGACATTCCATTACCTTATATTCCTGATTACTGCACCTTCATAGGAGCCAAGGGAGAATTCCCTCTAACCTTATTTTTAAATTTTAACAAGCGTGCATTCTTGCACAAATGCTTCACATTTGAGCACAATAAAAAGAACCCTGAAAGATTGGAACGAGGCTGCACTGCCTCAATCTGCCACTCAGTGCACGAGACAGTCTATGCCTCTCCAGACTTCTCAGGCTTTATGCATTAGGTTGGTGTGAAGCCTCCTTCTTTCTTCAGCACTGTCTCCCTTCTCAGCCTTCAGTCTGGGTTGAGGTCCCACAGGAACCCCAATATTCAGTTTAAATATGTGACTGTAAAACATTTATAAAGCCTAAATCCTTATAAGCTCATGTCAATTTAATAAACGCTTATCAAATGCTTATTGTTAGCTGGAAAGTGAGTAATACAATCATAGAGACAAGCAACAAGAATTATATTTATATTAGTATAGCATGAAATCACCATAATTTTATGATCTATGTTGTCAAATATATTCTAAATGGACTTCAAAGTCACTATCTGTATTGAAGAATCTATGTAAGACCCCAGTGAAAAAGTGTGTAGCACATGGCTTTGGAAAACAGGAAGTGGAACATATGATGTATTGCAGGTGGTCTCCCAGTAGGACAGCATTTTCACTTCATTTTTTTATTGTTTAAATATAGTATGATTATTATGATTTTCTTATCATTACTAAGAAAAGTATCTTCTAAGAAAGTGGAAAAGCTATAAAGACTGCAAGTGCCCCAGCCTGTGCTCAATCAAGCCCCATCCCTTTCTGCATTTTTCTTGGCATTTTAGGAGAAAAGTTAGGGATGCTAATTCTCAGAATCCCTATTCGCTTAAATTCAACTAATGAGGGTCCCCAGAATGATATTGGAAACAAGTGAGAAAGGAAATCTCCTTTTCCCCACAGTAGCTGCAGGCAGTGTATAATACTGGATTCTTTGACTCATTATAATCTCTCTGTGTATAAGCAGCAGAGATGATACCTCTTGCATGTAGGAAACTAAGAACATAGAGGTGGTTTCCCCCTGGCTTCCAGGGACCTCCTGAGAAGCACCCACTGTAGGCATGGGGGCACCTGGTATCACCTGACCGTAGCTATCTCTGATCCTACACTTGGGTTTCTTAAAAGGAAAGTCCTAACTGTTCTATGTTCCCCTAAACCTTCAAATGATAGTAAAAATTTCTAATTCCATATATTAAATATCTATCCAACAAAATTACCTAATATGCTTTTGTTCCTGAAATGCTTCAACTGGTAGTTTCTGTTACTGTAAATAATATTAGAGAAACAGAGCTTCAATGATAAGAATGCAGGATTAAATTCTCATACTTGGTTAGAAGTAGAGGCAGACATGACCACAGCAGCCATAGAAAATGGGGCATATATTTACATGAAATATCGTGTCATATAGTTACTTATGATTTTCTTTGTATTTTCTTAGAATGAAGAACCCTTTGAAGACAAGTCATAGAGAAATCAAGTGGTTGTTGAAATATAATGCTATAAATTACACATCAAGTAGGCTTCTTACTGCTCTGAAGAGCTTAAAGAAAGAGGATGTGTAGTTCCATAACTTCTTAACAACATCTATGATCTGATTCTCACTTTGACTGATCTTAGTACTTACTTATAAGAAATGTGACAATTTCAGGACTATGAAAATTCAGGGGTTTATGCAAGTGAGAAAGATTAAAACCTTTTTAGAAATATAGAACTGACTAATCTGATTCAAAAAGAGGGAGCAGGCCTTGATTCACACTTTCACTCTGTTGGTTATATGACATGACATAATGGCTATATGACTCTGTAAAAAATGACTTAATCTTCCTATAACTATTCAAAAAAGGTAGAGGTGAAGATGGAGAGGCCCATCACTGAGCTCAGAACAGAGGGTTTTAAAGATGTGGAAGCAGTAACCTCAACCATGTGCTCAAACTTAAATGGTGCTACAAATACTTTCCACCGGGAGGCAGTTCTGTTTCTCATATCCTTCTAATTGGTTACCTACCTCTTTGTTCTAGCTTGCCAAACCTGACATTAATCTTGTAGAGAGGTAGAGTCTTTAAACCATTTATCTTTTCAAAACATGCCATGATTTCCTGCTGAACACAAAATAAACCTAAACTCATCATCCTAGCATTCAAGACTTCCATGATGGGAATTACTGGATTAAAGTGCTATTCTCACAGCAATTTTTTTCACACTGGAAAATAGTCATCTTGTTAATTGGTTCATTTGATAGTTTGTTCAATCCTTCAAAAAGGTTTTATTTAATTTCAATGTGCCAGTTACTTTATAAAATATTAGGGTACTCAGTAAATATAGCACAGTTCTTACTGTCAAAGAACTTATGTGTTATCACGAAAGATAGAAATATAGGGAGAGGAGTACAGATGGTGCGATAGATGCTGTGATGTAGGCTTTCCTAGTGAGTTATAAGAACCACATGGCAGCACCTAACTCATACTAAAAGGCAAATAAAAGAACACATTCACTAGGTCAATAGGTTAGAGGTAAAGAAAAAGGGATTAACTATGTCTAAGCAATTGGAATATGACATATAGGAAACAGAGACATGAAGATTCTGGAAAGTCTGAGAACTACTTCAACATGGCCAGAATTCAGATGCTATAAGGTGGAAGTCCAAGAGCACATTAGGACATAAACTATAAAGGCTGTAGTTTGTTTTGGTAAATTGTTTGAACTCTACTGTGAAGGTAATAACCACTCAAAGGCTCTATCGAAGAAGGGCAGAGGATCATCAGGATAGTAATTTCAAAATATTTGATAGCAATGTGGAAATCAAGTGGAAGAGAAGATAATGTGACAGAAGGAGTTACAGGTGTTACAGGTTACAGGTTTCTTACAGGTTACAATTTATAGAAGAAATGAAAAGTCTTGAGGAAGTGAGAGCAAGGACAAGAAAAAAAAAGGCAAATTAAGTGACACTTTCCCACTGAGGTGGTTTTCTGTAGTCATGGGGTCTACACTGTTGATGACATGGAATATCAAGGTAGGTTTTCATTTCATTCCACCTCTAGAAAAGCATTTCTTTTGTGGATCCTCCCTGAATTTTGGAAAAGGGCCTAAGCCTTAAAATATTTTACTCTATTCCTCATGCCTACCATGTTACAGTAATAAGGGAGGAACTGCACAGTTCACAGTGTTTAGGCTCCCAGATTGCAAGCCTTAAATCATTTTATTTTTACTTCTGTCTGCCCAAATTGTGTATGAAAAAACTGTGGGTGCAATATTGTGGAACACCAATCTCTATCCCCACTCAGTCATGGAAGTACCAATTTGACAACAAGGATAAAGAGAAGGTAAGTAGCAGAAATTCCTCAATTAGAAAGATGGAAGTAGGAGGCATGGAACAGAGGCAGACCAGAAGGATTGTTCAGCTGAGCTCTCCTAAGTATGATTAGGGAAAGTGAGAGAACCCTGCCATACCTGGCATGGGGACCTTACCCAGAGTCAAAGTTCAGGGAGCACAGTGAGGAGGTGGTAAGCTGGATATAGTGTGTGATCTGGAGCAGTGGAAATCCAACTCATTTGGGAAAGTAATTGTGATGTGCTGGAATTGGCCAGCCCCACCATGGAGATCTGGAATAGGAAGAAACCTTTCCAGAGTTTTTGTTGGGGGAAGCTTCATCTTGAATGGAAAGCTCGGAAGAATATCAGGCTTGAATATTAAGTGGAAACCAGATCTGAATACCAGTTGGAGTATCAGTTCATTGGCTGGCAAGGCAGCCATACTGGGAAGGTCTTGGCAGCCAGGGGGCTGCCATTGTGGGAAGGTCATGAGAAGGTCTTAGCACAGGCCTAAAAAACAACTGTCTTAATTCTGATAGCCTGGATCAGAACTCCTCTCTTGGGAAAGGTGGAGGGACTCTGGCACCCCATGGTAACTGGTGTCAGGAGGTACGTGAGATCTGCCCCTGAAGGATTCTAGAGAGCTTTGTGATCCCAAACGAGGGGGGTCTGAGTGCTGAGGAAACAATTAGGCAATCACCAAAGGCAACTAATTTAGGAATAAGAATCACAGAGATTGCCAGCTGTTTTCTATTCTGTCTCCTAAAAACCACAGAGCCACCTGGTGTCCACTGACATATTGCAACATATATTCCTTCTGCTATATTTATTTTTTCTTAGTATTTTTTATTTCTGTATATGTATGTATATATGTACATATATATGTGTATATATATGTGTGTATATATATAAAATACAGTACATATATACTCTTACTCTTTTAGTCTTTTTTTTCTTGTTTTCTATGTTGCTGAGATTGCTACAGTTTTTGGCTGTTTGAGCATTTTTGTTTTGTTGTGTTGTATTTTGGTTTTGCTAATCTGTTTGGTTGGTTCTATTTTTAACTTCCATTTTTTACTTTCATCAAGAGCAAGGGCTCTTGTATTTTTGGTCACAATATTTTAGCTTGATTTATTGTCTATCTCTCTATTTCACTTCTCTTCATTCTCTAATTTAACAGAGACTCTTCTACTTTCCTCACTTTTCCCACATAAATTGCTTGGGCACCAGCTAAGATATCACCTTGTTTTTTTGGCCTTTCTTTTTTCTTTCATTTTGTTCTTTTACCGCTCTCTCCTTTATTTGATTCAACTATATTTTTAAATTTCTTCATCTATTCTTCTTCTTATTATTATTATTTTCCTTTTCTTTGTTAGTTTTTCTTTTTTTGCTGAGTGCTGAAGTGGCATGACTGGGTGGTCTGGCAGGGAGTTCATGGCAATAGTCTGGCTCAAGGAGGCCAAGAAATCATGGCCTAGGGAGCCCTTCTACCTTTGTCTCTGGAAAGCAAGTCAACACTGCAGAATTTTTCTATTTCTTTTTCACTTTAATTTATTTTTTCTTCTTGGTTTTTGTTTTTGCTCTTTTCTCTCTCTTCCTATTTTTGGAAGAGGAAGAGTTTGGCTTTGCTCAGGCTCGTAAGGAGCTCTCATTTTGAGGAACCCATCCAGCCCAGCCCCTGAAAATCCATGAATTACAGGGTTGGCATTATTACCATGCCAATCAATACCATTTCTTCTATCATTCTCATTCTCTCTTCCTGTTCTCATTCTCCTTTCTCTCTTCAGTTCCTTTCTTTCAGCCCCCTTAACTTTGTATTTTTTTAGTTCTTTTTTCTCTATCCTTCCTTTATCTTCTTTCTTTTCCTCTTATTTCTTCCTGCTTACAATTTAACCTTTTCTTCCTTTTGACCTAAGCTCTGAGACAAGACAATCTGAAGCAAAAGAGGAAGAGAAAAGGAAAAAGAAGGAGGAGAAGGTGAACAGAAGAAAGAGCATATAAGGAGGAATCAACAAAAAAATACAGGCAACATGAAAAACCAAAACAGAGCAACTTCCCCAAGGGACCATAAGGCAGCTACTGAAGAGGACTATACCTATAAATAATTAATGGATTTGACAGAAAGGGAATTTAAAATATAGATGATAAGACAAGGAAAGGAATGGACAAGAAAATGGCAAGAACCAAAAGTTAGATGAGAGATATGTAGAATATAGAAAGGATAAGGCAAAGCTTAAGGAAATGAATGAGATAATCAGGGAATGTAAAGATCCAATGCAAACCATCAAAAATAGGTTAGACCATGGAGAAGAAAAAATCTCAGAGCTAGAGGATAAAATTTTTTGAGTTATCCCAAGTAGTCAAAGAGGCAGAAGAGAGAGAAGCAGAACAACACTGAGAGAACTATTAGACTCCATGAAGTGTTCAAACATACCAATAATAGGGATTCCTGAAGAGAAAGAAGATTGTCCCAAAGGAATGGAAGCCCTACTGGAGACTATGATAAATAAAAACTTCCCAAGTTTTACTAAAGATCCTGACGCGCTCCTTTCAGAGGTATATGGAACTATGGGTCATCTCAACTCAAACAGAGCTTCTCCAAGATACATTGTAATGAACTGGTTGAAATTCAAGATGAAAGGAAAAAAATTGCAAGCAGCCAGGGGTAAGCACTAACTGACCTACAGAGGCAGGGCCACTAGGATGACAGCAGACTTTTCAACTGAAACCTTCCAAGCCAGAGAGCATGGCAATCCAAATTCAATGTTCTTAAAGAAAACAATTTTCAGCCCAGAAATCTGTATCTTGAAAAACTAAGCTTCAAAATTGATGGAGAAATCAAACCTTTCATGGGTATAAAAACACTGAGAAAATTTGCCACAAGACAAGTTCTACAGGAAATGCTTAGGCCTGTTTTTAACACTGATCATCACAGTGGACTACCAGCTAAGAAAATATCCAGAAGCTAAAGGTCAAAACTAAGCTTCCACAATGGTGCAAAGAACAAAACTACACAACAGACTTTCACAAAATAAGATGAATAAAACTCCACTACACTTATCAATTCTCTCAATAAATGTCAATAGATTGAATTCACCACTGAGGGTGCACAGCCTGGCTAATTGTATAAAAAATGCACAAGCCACTGATATACTGTCTCCAGGAGACACACCTAGAATTGAAGGACAAATCAAAACTCAGGGTTAAAGGATGAAAAACAGTATTTCATGAAAGTGGAAATCAGAAGAAAGGAGGGGTTGAAATCTTATTTTCAGATGCCAGCAAAATTTAAAGCAATTAAAATTAAGAAAGACAGAGATGGACACTTTATACTGGTCAAAGGAATGATACAAGAAAACATTTTAATTTTAAATATTTATGTACCCAACTTAAAGGATCCCAGATTTATAAAACAGACCTTAATGGGTCTGAGCAAGATGATATCTCGTAGCACCATAACTGGGGACTTTAAAACCCCTCTGAGAGAACTGGACAGATCCTCTAACACAGTGGTTCTCAACCTTCCTAATGCCGTGGCCCTTTAATATAGTTCCTGTGGGTTGTGACTCACAGGTTGAGAATCGCTGCTCTAACAGAAACTAAACAAAGAGACGAAGGACTTAAATGTGACCCTAGAACAAATGGGATTAATAGAAATATACAGAACGCACCATCCCAAAGCTAAAGAATATACATTTTTCTCTTTAGCTCATAATACTCCAAAATAGATCCTATCCTAGGATACAAATAAAACCTCAGCAAAATTAAAAGAATAGGAATTATACTTTATATCCTCTCAGACCACAAAACAATAAAGGTGGAATTCAACCTCAACAAAAACACTCATCTCCTTATGCTGAATGATAGTTGGGTTCAGGAAGAGATGAAAAAGGAAATCATTAAATTTCTCAAATATTACAAAAATGAAGACACAAGTTACCAAAACCTGTGGGATACAGCAAAAGTAGTCTTAAGAGGGAAATATGTCACATTAGATGCCTATTTTTGAAAAACAGAGAGTGAATCAACAAATACATTGAACCATCTTATGGAATTAGAAAAGGAGAACAATCTCATCCCAAATTCAGCAGAAGAAAGGAAATAACCAAAATTAAATCATAGATTAATGAAATTGAACACAAAAGAATCATACAAAAAAATAATGAAACTAAAGGTTGTTTTTTTGAAAAAGTAAATAAAATCAATAAACCTTTAGCCAGATTAACCAGAAACAGAAAAGTAAAATCTAATCTCTAATAAGCTCAATCAGTAAAAGGGGGGAAATAAGAACAGATGCCACAGAGATACCAAGATATCCTCTCTGAGTATGACAATAAATCTATGCCCGGAAATTTGAAAATGTGGAGGAAATGGATCAATACCTAGAATCACATCCTCTCCCTAGACTTAACCAAGAAGAAATATGTCCTTTTAACAGACCAATTTCATGAAGTGAGGTTGAAAAAACAATAAAATTTTTTCAACAAAAAAATGCCCTTGTCTGGGTGGCATCACACCAGAATTCTATCAAACTTTCAGAGAAGAGCTTATACCCATGCTGCAGAAATTATTCCAAAAAATTAAGAAGGAAGAAATTTTTTCCAACACATTCTAGGAAGTAAACATCCCCCTGACACCAAAACCAGGAAAATGCACAACCAAAAAGAAAACTTCAGATCAATTTCAATTTTACACATCATGATCAAGTTGGTTTCATCCCAGGAATGCAAGTCTGGTTTAACATTCTCAAGTCCATAAAAATATTATGGACAAAGACCATATGATCCTCTCAACAGATATAGAAAAACCATTTGATAAATTTTAGCATCTTTTCTAATTAGAACACTTAAGAATATAGGAATGGGGACAAATTTCTTAAACAGATCAAAACCATCTCTGACAAACCCACAGCTAATATCATACTGAATGGAGTGAAACTGAAAGCTTTTCTACTTAGAACTGGCACCAGAGAAGATTGTCCTTTCTCACCACTACTATTCAACAAAGTGCTGGAAGTTCTAATAAATACAATCAGGCAAGAGAAGGAAATAAAGGGCATCCAAATGGGAGCAGAGGAGATCAAACTTGCTCTTTGCTGACAATATAATCTTTTGCTTAGAGAATCACAAAGACTCAACCACAAAACTCCTAGAAGTGATTAAAAAAAAAATAGGACAATATCTCAGGATATAACATCAGTGTCCACAAATCAGTAGCCTTTGTATATGCCAATAACAGCCCAGATACAAGGATACAATCCCCTTCATAGTAGCTCTGAAAAAAAAAAAAGAAAGAAAAAGAAAGAAAGGAAGAAAAGAAAATAAATACCCAGGAATATAGAAATATACTTAACAAAAGAGGTGAAGTACCTCCATAAAGAAAGTTGCAAAACCTTAAGAAAAGAAATAGCAGAAGATATCAAAAAATGGAAGAACGTATCATGCCGGGAAGAATCAACATTGTCAAAATGTCTGTATTCCCCAAAGCAATCTGCAGATTCAATGCAATCCCCATTAAAATATCCCAATATACTTTCAAGATTTGGAAAAAATAATTCTCTTTTTTTTTTTTTTTTTTAGTAGAGACAGAGTCTCATTTTATCACCCTTGGTGGAGTGCTGTGGCATCACACAGCTCACAGCAACCTCCAACTCCTGGGCTTAGGAGATTCTCTTGCCTCAGCCTCCTGAGTAGCTGGGACTATAGGTGCCCACCACAACGCCTGGCTATTTTGTTGTTGTTGTTGCTGCTGTTGCAGTTTGGCCGGGGCCGGGCTGGAACCCACCACCCACAGTATATGGGGCCGGCACCCTACCCACTTAGTCACAGGCACCACCCTAATTCTCAGTTTTTTATGGAACCAGACAAAATGCCCTACAGCTAAGGCAATTTTTTTTGTGTGTGTGGTTTTTGGCCAGGGCTGGGTTTGAACCCACCACCTCAGGCATATGGAGCCGGCGCTGTATTCCTTGAGGCACAGGCGCTGCCCTAATTCTTAGTAATAAACTCAAAGCTGGGGGTATCATCCTACGAGAGTTAAGGCTATATTATAAGGCCATAGTGATCAAAACAGCATGATATTGGCACAAAATAGAAACCGTGACATTTGGAAGCAAATAGAAAGCCATGAAATAAAACTGACATCTTACACCCACATAATATTTGATAAACCAAATAAGAACATAAACTCGGGAAAAGAACCCATATTTAATAAATGGTGTTGGGAAAAATAGATAACCATATAAGATACATTGAAAGTGGACCTTCACCTTTCCCCACTTACAAAAATTTATTCAAGATGGATAAAAGATTTAAATCTAAGGTATGAAAATTCCTTGAAGAAAATGTGCAGAAAACACTTGAAGATATCAGCCTGGGGAAATATTTTATGAAGAAGACTTCTGTGGCTATTGCACCAACAATAAACAAATGGGACTTAATTAAACTGAAGAGCTTCTATATAGCTAAGAGAACAACAATCAAAGCAAATATACAACCATCAGAATGGGAAAAGGTATTTGCATATTATGAATTGGACAAAAGTTTGATAACTAGGATCTACAGAGAACTAAAATAAATCAACATAAAAGAAACCAACAATCCCATATATATCACTGGGCAAGTGAATAGAACCTTCTCTAAAGTAAATGAATGGTTAACAAACATATGAAAAAAAATGACCATTGTCCCTAACCATCAGAGAAATGCAAATCAAAACTACCCAGAGATATCACCTAACCCCAGTGAGAAGAGCCCATGTCACAAAGTCTCAAAGCTGCAGATGCTGGCACGGATGTGGAAAGAAGGGAACACTTTTACACTGCTGGTGGGACTGCAAAGTAATGCAACCTTTTTGGAAGGAAGTACGGAGAATCCTCAAAGAACTCCAATTAGACCTCCCATTTGATCCTGCAATCCCATTACTGGGCATCTACCTAGAAGGAAAAAAGTCCTTTTATCATAAGGACATTTGCACTAGACTTTATCACAGCTCAATTTACCATCACCAAAATGTGGGAACAACCTAAATAGCCACCAACCCAGGAATGGATTAACAAGCTGTGGTAACAGCCATTAAAAAAGATGGAGACTTGACATCTTTTGTATTAACCTTAATGGAGGTGGAACACTTTCTTCTTAGTAAAGCATCACAAGAATGGAAAAACAAGAATCCGATGTACTCAAGTCTAATATGAAGGCAGTAGATGAGCTAATCAAGGGGTGGGGTTGATAAAATGAGGTAGTGAGAAGAGGGGAGGAGGAAAGGAGATGGTGGGGGGTTAAGGTTTATGGCACATCTCTTGGGGGCAGTACTCAATTATAAGAGGGACTTTATCTGACAAACATAATCAGTATAACTTAATTCTTTATACCCTGTCCATGCCAAAGAAAAGTTAAAACAAAGATGGAAGCAATTAAAGGAAACAAAAGCTTATGATTATTTAATTTCATAAATAAATTATAGAACATTTGTGAATTTTTTAAAATAAAAAATAATACAGTAAGCACCAGGTATTGTCACCCATTTACCATATCATACCAATTTTAGAGAGTTATAAGGAACTTATTTGCACGAGTCATTAACAAAAGTTTTGAGATCCACAGAAATTAAGAAACGTAAAATTCACACAGACAGAAACAAAGCTCTCCCCACAATATTGATAAGCTGAGCAAGTTCAAACATGCACAGGTGAATCAGAAAGGATGCTACTGTGATCTTGGAAGTGAAATAATAGACCATAACATTCTATTTCAGAATTTTCAGAGTGAGCCACAAAGGAAAGCCAATTTGAAATAACGTTATTTCTTTTTTCTTCTTAAAGGAAATTGAGAATTTTGAGTAAATTTAAACTCCGATATTTTTATGTATATAATGATAATCAGTGTTTGATCTTGGCAAACCCAGAATGAGACTTAGGACTGGAATTTGCCAGGTTTCTCACTAAAGAGCGAGGAACTCGGCAGTGAGCTTCTGGATCCTCAACTGAAACCTGGAAGTTCAAGAGAAGTGATGAACTTCAAGAACCATTTTTTCACATGCTCAGGGTGGACGTGTAATTTCATTATGGGTGAAAAGATTTCCTTCTTCCATATTTTCTTGTCACTGAAAGTGTTCTAAGCCCAGTGCATCAGAGAGGAATACGTCACCAGCCATCAAATTTGTGGGCATAGCCTTTTCTGACTGAGAGTAGGGCAGTTGGATAAATCCCTGAGTGCTTTCGCCAGACCAAGCTAACATATTTTATATGATTCTGGGATAAGGACAAAAGGCCTCTCTCTCCACTTCCAGGGAGACCTATGAAAAGAAGAACTTCCCTGTATTTCTGAAGCTCAAGAGTCTTTTCTAACTCACTCCCACATAGGCAATTTTACTCATTGATTTTTTTCATAAATGTGAAATTTTAATTCTTTTCAGATTTTCCTACCCTAAAGCAAAAATCAGAATCAGATATGTCTGTTAATTTCTCTGGGTGGTTAGCAAGATTCAGTACAGCTTCCCTTGCTACCTGTGCTAACTATATATCGCATATATTATAGACTGTTACAGAATGAGAACTCACAGCCATGTTCCAAATAATGTAGAAATTCATACATTAATTGATTAAAGCACTAATATGAAAGATGGGTGAGTATTTCAAAAATGAGAAGAAAGTAAAACAGAAAGATACTCCATTCACTCCAAGAAGAACTCTAAGAGGCTTATGAGGTCAACTTGAAAGTCCATCTCAGAAATAAGTTCTGTGATTCCCTGACTGACTTTCTCATAGCTGTCATGAACTCTGGAGTATCTCAAACTCAAGTGAAATTACAAATGCACCACGCAATACCCCTTTTCTGTTGTTGTTGTTCTTTTCCATCCTTAGCTAGTTCCATCAGGAAAGAGCCTCTCTTAGAGAAGAAGGCATTTTAAATTTTATTAGTAAGAATCTCACTTAGTGGTTTCATTGGACCTCAAAGATCCACTGCCTGTGGCTCATTTGTCACCACAGAGGTGCAGTGATTCACAGTAGAGAGACTTCCCGAGGGGGAAATGCTTTTGAGTTGTTTAGATCTTTTGGAGTCAGCTTATAACTGATCTTATTAATAAGGTATTCCTGTGAAAGGAGGGTACTCTGGACTTCGTGTCTTGGTAACACAGTAAGCATGCCTTTTCTGTAGCATTTCTAATTTTCTCTATAATTACACTTTTGATTTCTACCATTACATACTGTGAACATCAGGAGAAACATCAGCATGTCTTATTCACCTTTAAGTCAGTATTACAAAAGTCAATGCTCACTGATTGTTGAATTAACGAATCAACCCTTTTATTTAGAAGGAGGCACTCTCTGGGAATTTGTGATAGCAACAAGTCTAAAACCAGCATGTTCTCAAGGAAATGCTATTTTCTGAAGATGATTCAATATATGTCTGTTTTGAGAGGGAAGTAGATTAGAAAGAAGGGAAAGTTTATTTAAATGGAGTCTATTTTCTGACTTCAGAGAGGAATGTGCTGGTGAAGATGGGGTCTTGGAGGGAGACTTCCTGCATTTCAATCCTGGTTCTGTCACCGGTGGCTCTGTTTTTTGGGCAAGCTTCTTAACTTTTCTGTGTATTCATTTCCTCATTTATGAAATGAGATACTATGAACTAATATGTACCTTCCAGGGTTCTTGTATGGGTTAAAGGAATTATATATATATAATGCATTTACAATAGTCCCTGCTACGTAATAAAGTACTATTTAATGATCATTGTGGTGATGGTGGTTGTGGATATGGTCAGAGTGGTTGTTACTTCACAGCTGAGATACTGTGACATCTAAGAGTACATGTATTGAGAAGATCCTAAGTTTTATTTAGTTAAACCCTCTATAATAAGCTTATTCAGCCCTTAGGGTCACAGTATTCCACAAATTCTGTGGTGCCTCTCGGGTTCTGATTTCCAGCTTATTTGCAGTGGAGGAATAGCTGGGCAAAATCAGTTCCATCAGCCTGCACTGTGAGCACTTCTTTTAACTTCTGCTCCTCTTAGGAAAATCAGGATACTTTATTCTACATGCTTTTTCTGTGGCAGAAAGTTTGAGTGGAAAAACTAACAAACTTCCACCTCCTTCTATGTACAATCTTGGAGAAAAGACAACTTAACGTGTGTCCTCAGTCTATAATGAATTACTTTCATTTGGATGTTTATTATAAAAACAACATTGCTGCCAATCATTCTCGTTAACTTACAAATTCATGTAAAATTCATAATTTTCAATGTATATCTATGTAATGATCATATTTGATCCAAAAGCCTTTCTGTAAACTCTTGACATGGAGTCTTGGTTTCACAAAAGAGTAAATGAAGCTCTGAAAGAGTCAAGATTGAAGATCTAACGTCAGACCCATATCCGCGGGCTCTTTCACCTCCCCATATTTATTTCAAGAAAGAAAAGGAACTTTTCTGTCACCTGCAAGTTCTTGGGCATCTGGGGCTTTGAAAGCTCTAATGAAATCCTTTAAGATGTGCTCCAACTAAAGATAGAATAAAACCTCATGGTCACAGCAAGGAAGATCCATTTGAAAATCTTCTAATTGATCATTTGTGCACATTTCCCTCAGGAACTATTTGTTGTTTATATGAAGACCTCATGCCAGGGTCAGAGGTTATTCAACATGAATTTATCTGATGAGTCTGACAGCGCTGGTGGGAGATGCCTGACAGCCAAGAAGAGAGAGAAGGGAAACAGTGGGCATGGTTCTAAGCACTTTGCATCTGTGAACGCCCATATTTTTCAGAACGTCCCTATGGAGTGGTGCCCTTGTAGTTTCGTTGTACAGGTGAGGAAACTGAAGCAAAACCAAGTTAAGCACTTTCTCAAGATCATAATTTAACGGAAAGAATCTTGCTGAATCCTCTGTTACACTAAATAGAACTTCAGCTGGAATATTTTTTTTTTTAGAATTTGTGATTCGGGCATGTTTATCACCTATTGTTCAGTTTGTGCCTTCTTGGTGGTTAGATTTTTTTTATATATATTTTGTGTACTTTTTAGCATTATAGGTAGTTTATTAATGAGGGCATCAAGAAAAAGAGAATTCTCAGAGTGTTCCATTACCATATTCAGTATTATAAATAAATATTTAAATTTAATGTTTAAAAATATAAATAAAGTTTCTACTAAAACACAAACTAAATCATTACAAAAGAAAGCCTTTTAAGACTGAGCTTTTTAGGAGCTGTTACGTGCTCCAGCATGGTTCCTTGGTCCTTGACAACATCAATGCTCCTTGGTGTGCCCTCCACTCACTGACTGAGCTCTTGAAACTCTGGGGTGTTCACACCAGTCACCAGAGCATCATCTTAGTGAGATATGCAAGATCCACATGCTGATCTGGTGGGATTTAAGCTTGTGGAATTGGATTTCCTTGGTTGGGCTGAGATAGTGTCTTTGGAAGATGTGAACTCATTGTTGTTGCAGCTCCACACACGAGGAAAGAGGGAATGCACACCAAATGATGGAACGATAAAGGTGCGGCACAGAGAAGGTGGTGAAGAAGGCTGAGGATATGTCCCTTGTGCAAGTCCCCTCAGTGTTCCAAAGATTTTAAACAAATACCTCAAAAAAAAAAAAAAAGCATAAACATGTCTTTGAAGGTCATAAAGAAACCTGCAAGTTCATGAGAATGGCAACAAGTGGTATGGGTCAGAGGATTCAGGTCTGAGCAGGGCTCGCATTCATCAGCCAAGTAACAGTTAAGTAATAGGCAGCCGAGCAGATTAAGTGATGTGGGAACTAGAAGCACCAAGTAAGCCTGCAGACCTAGAGGAGGAACCATCAAGAAGGCCGGGAGAAAGGCAGACAACTGACGCATGGACAGGCAGAAAGAGAGTTGCTTTTAATATAAGGACTATCTGCCTGCCTATGTGTATATATACTGTTTGTCCATGTGTCAGTCATATATAAATATGTACACACACATATACACACACATACACTGATATACAATAGAATCTCCATAGCTGACCACCTTCCTACACTGACACTTCCTTATGTTGACCTCATTTTCATAGATTGGACATGCACCACATATACTAAATGGAAGACTGACCTCTATCTGTTGGCCACCTGGGTAAGTTATATCTTGACCACTTGGACTGTGACACACAATATTAATTTACCCTTTAAATCTCAACAAGTTGAGTCCACTCTCCACCAAGGGCTTTGGCCCTTAGTTGTATTATTTTTTTCTTTAGTGTCAGTTCCTTTTCATATTTTGTTATTACCACATGTTGGATTAAGCCTCACGCTGCATTGTTTATCTCTTGTTGCAGAAAAGTTTTTCAATGTGAAGGACTACTCTGAATCAGAAGTGCATCACACAATTACTGAAGAATTTTACAGTTAGTCCATTAATGATGGCCCAAAGGAAAGATCTCACAGAGCTGACATTGCAGGAAGAGGTTGATCTTCTATATTTTCTGGAAAGCAGCAAAGAAAGACAGCAGAATATTTTGGTATTAGCCAGACCACAGTTAGAAACATCCAAAAACATAAACATGAGAAATCTTATAGAAAAAAATCGAAGTATAAAATTAATCCAAAAGGAGGAAGAAAAGCAGAGAAAATTGGACATTCTTGGGATGCAGCCCAAGACTGCAGAGTAGGCAGGGAAAACCCACAAGCAACCCTGGGATAACTGCTTTTCATATAGCCAAGTCTCAGCAAATTGAAGATGTATTCCTAAATATTAAGGTTTTCTGCCCTGACAGTGGTAAGATTTCCTTTATTTGCAAAGGACAGTCAAGAATAGCAGAGTAAGTAACAATCAGAAAAATTGGAGATATATTCCCAAATATCAAGGTTTCTGGCTCTGAAAGTGATAGGATGTCCTTTATTTGCAAAGGACAGGCATAAATTATGTAGCAATTAACAATTAGGAAAAGATAGGTGAGAAAAAATGAAAATTGAAATTAATTAATTTCTACCAGAATACAAGCAAAAGATACAATGGTGTAGAGATCACCAGCCACAGACATGATCCAGACCAACTCGGAGTGAGAGTACAGAAGTGGACAGATCACAGAACTTGGCAATCCAAAGCATATATGTATCTTCTTGTTGTTATTTATCTGTTTGAATATTAATCTTAATTATAGAGAGGATAGTTCTCAGAGCATGTAACCACGCTGAAATCTGACTTCGGTGAAATAGAAACACTCTGCTGACTTCAGAAAAACCCCAGGAAAGGGATTTCGTAAGAATTGTGGTCCCTTTATCATCGCAGAGAAGGGAACCGTTACACTGTGCAATTACAAATCCAGAAACGTGAACTCTGAAGACCAGGGAACTTGAGGATATTCATAGTCGCAACTAACACATCTACCTCCTAAAGCAACTCTCTTGCTGGTCTGAATGCCAATTGAACGATAGAAGTCTAAAAGTTCTGATTCCGATGTGTGTATTTGAAAAGTGGCAACTTTCTGAATTCGGCTTCACTTGAAACTGAATAAATGAACACTAGCCTATCAGGCATGCTGAGAGAATAAGGAAATAGATTTTTAATGTATTCCTTCTACCTTGAGTGAAAAGCACTTCCGTCTCCTTTTTGAAGCTTTATTTTTTTTTTAAACTTTAAATGTGGTGTCCTTTTTGTCATCAATTTCCGCAAATACTTAGAAGGGGTTTAGAAAATACCAGCTTTCATGTATTACTTCCTTGGAGTCTTTCGTGTGCTTACCTGATGTAGGTTAATGCTGAGAATGTTCAAAACTGCAGTTTGTGTCGGAAACAGTTCCTCTGACACATTTTATTCCAAACTGTTCAAACTCTTGTCAGCGTAGCCATCAGGTGATCAAAATAGCCCAGATGCTGAAGCTCCAGTTATTATCCACAGGGTAAAAGTCTTGTCAAAAAATCAACCAAGAGGGTTCTTTTAACTATTTATTTATTTTTTAAAAATCAACAGACAGGTGATGCAGAGAATATTAATTCAAAAGTCGAGAGACCTGGAATCACATTTAAACTCTGTTGCCACCTTAATCTGTAACTTTGGGGGTCACCTTACTTCTCCAGGCCTCAGTTTCCTCAGTGAAAAATATGCAGAGTGATAATCATTTTCACATAATTATAGATATAAAGCCCTTTTAAAAAGTACAGTGGTATAGAGGAAAAGATAGCATTATTTTGATAATAGAAAAACATATTACAAGTCACTCATGTAAGAAGACCTCTGTTCTTTAAACAACAACAACAACAACAAAAACAATCCCAGTCCAATTGTGAAAGGCATTGTTTAAGAGGGAAAAGTAATTTGTGTAGACTCTATAAGTTTATAGGAAAATAATTGCTACTCTGTCCTCATACTTAGGTAGTGGAAGGATGGTTAGCTGAAAGCTAGTGAATGGGATTGTAGGCTGTTTCTTTTACTGACTCATGGTACACGTCCCATCTTTACAAAGTTTGGTTCTCACATGAGCATGACAAGATGACTGACGGGTGGCTTAACCTGGGTTTTAGAGGCTGCCCCACCTTTGGTGAATCCCACTTGTGACCCTCATCCACACTGACACGTAGGACAAAATCTTTAGGAAATTGCCAAGGAAATATAACTAGCAAAAGAGAAAGATGAGGAAAACACACACACATACACAGATAGGAGATAGCAATCCAGAGACAACATTCAGAAAGTAAAAAAAAAAAAAAAAAAAAAAAAAACAAGCACAAAAATTAAAAGAAAATTATCGTTCACGATTTCATACATTATAACATAGTAAAAAGAGCAGAGGCTTTAACTCAGAAAAGATTTCGTTTATATCCTTGCCAGCAGTGTCCTCCTGGATGAGTTAACTTACAGAGCTGGTTAATTCATCTGCAAAATGTAGGTGATAATACAAGCCATAGGGTCATTTTGAAGATAAAATAAGAAGTTTTGCAAAACATCTAGAATAGTTCCTGACACTTAGTGAGTTCTTGTAAATGTTGAACTCTTTTCCTCATTTTACTACGCATTATCCAAGGAAGCTTACGGTCTATAAGGACAAGAAAAAAAGACCCTGTTATAATGCAAAGAGACAAATGGCTGCATCGTATAAATCCTGAAGAATGAAGTCTCAGCAGTGACAGGAAAAATACAACCCCTGATAAAGGAGCGAGCAGAAGTCAAAAGTCTTTGGCAAGGCCAAGAACAACAAGGTGCAGTGTACGTGAAGTGAGATTTTGTTTGGCTCATCTTAGACTGAAGAAGGGGCTGACTTGGGGGTAGAACTAGGGAGGACACCAGCTTGTCAAGAGATGACACTGCCATGTGGCCCAACACCTAACTTAGACTAACTTTTTTTGGCCAGGGCTGGGTTTGAACCCACCACCTCCAACATATAGGGCCAGTGCCCTCCTCCTTTGAGCCACAGGCACCGCCTGAACTTAGACTGACTTTTAAAAGATCTGAAATACACCCTGGAGACATAGAAAGAAGAACCTGAAAATGTGGATGTCCTGAGTTTACAAAACAAGATGTGTTTCAAGATAAATAGGTTAAAACTCTCCATTTTTCTCAGCGTTCTAATCACAGATTTTGCGGTTTGTGACCTCTGTGATTAAACTTTAACACAGGCTTGGTGAGTCAGGCATGAATTACGCATTTCCCTTTTTTCCTTTTTAGTTAAACGTGACCACTTGAATCAGATTCAGATCTCCAATTTTACTGTAACTTTATACGTCTAAGAATTTGTCATCCTTTCTTCATTTTTCCTTCATTTCAAATCAACACTATAAAGTGTGGTACTCAGACCTTCTTTTAATTTCTAGGATTAAAAAAAGTATGACTGATAGAATGTAATGAAAGCACAACTGTACTTTGTTTTCTACTTTTCTTACCAAAACACACTCAATAAGGAAATTTTTCAATTGCTCTGCATATAAACTCAAGCAGTTCCACGAATTTTCAGATTACTCACAGATTACATACAGGTTCCACAGTTATTTTCAATTATCAACACCATCTCAATTCTATTAAAAAAATCATTCTCTTCTAGATATTAATTACAATTAACTGCCAGTTGTTTAAGTCCTCTCTCTGACTTAATGTAGATAAACATGGAAGGGAATATTATTCTTTCTTTTTCTCTCTTATTTTTCTCCTCCACATTGAAGCCTTTGTAGGGCTAAAAAGTGGGAAGCAAACAGGGTGAAGGAAACCACATTCTTCCTGTCATTATGTGACCTCATGCTCTCCTGGCCTGCTAGTCATTCTTAGCTGACTATATCTCTGGTAGGGCCTATGGTGAGGTTTACCTCTAAATGTTGCTCTCAAAATATGAGTGATGGAAAGTATCCTTTCAGCTACTGCTTCATCTTCAGCCTTTGTTGTTATGGAAACATACTGGGCTTTCACTAGGTAAAGTATGTGAATGGAGGCATTTGTGGAAAAAGGGGCAGTCTGTGGAAACATATTCCATATGGTGCCATTTTGGAGCTCATGTGAGAGATGAGACTGCTGTCTAACCAGAGGACAGTCTATGAAATAGTAAGCAAAAATAATGCACAGCCACCATGTACCGAGCACTTAGTGCATCTCAGGCACTCTACTTAGATTTTAATGTACATAATCCATTCAGTTCCACCAAAAAAAATATGAAAAAAAGTGAAGTGAAACAACAGATTTTATTTCAAAATATTACAGGTGTAAATGTTTTGGTTACATGGATCTCTTTTGTAATGCTTGGAGTCGAAAATAATAGATACTGGTGTGGATGCAGAGAGAAAGGAACACCTACACACTTTTTGTGAGCCTGCAAATTAGTATAACTTCTATGGAAAACATATGGAGATTCCTTAAAGAACTAAAAGTTGACTTACCATTCAATCTAGTAATCCCACAGCTGGGTATTGGCCCAAAGGGAAAGAAGTCATTTTATCAAAAGACAACTGTACTTGACTATTTATTGCAATCACATATTCTTAAAAAAAAGGAAGTTTCTAGTTAGTCCTTTACTTCTTACAGAAAACAGATTGATCCTTCTAAACCATGAATTTGATCACACTATTTCTTTTTTTCTAATACTCTCTGCTCAAAGGTAAAGACTCAGACTTCTTACAATAACATGGTAAGTCATGTTCTAGCCACATCAGCATTTAGAACAGTCTCGTTTATGATAGCTGTCTACTCAGTTTCTTAAAAGGATTAAAGGAATAAATCACTTTAATAATCAATAAAATGGCTCCTATTGTGGTAAAGTTGCCTTACTGCTCTGGCCCTCAGCCCTCGGCAGGTGTCATTCCCTCTGCCTGGAATGTCTGTACCCAACCCTTTCCATCTTAGCTAATTCCCGTCTGTCCTCTAAGTCTTAAATTAGAAGACTCCAGGATGCTGGCAGTGAACTCATGAAGGTCATGATTATGTTTCTTATGAGCTTAGTGGGCTGGACTCTCTAGTATTTATACATGTGGATCTAATTACCGATTTACTTATCTTTCACCCACAGGATAGTATTATATAAACTTTCCTTATAAGCAGAGGGATGACATATTCGAAAACATTTTTATCACATCCAGGATATCTCCTGGAATGTGAAAAGTATCCAAGAGATACCGTTGAAGGAATAAATCATAGACACAGATGTGTTGTAAAAATCTTAGCACTGCCATTTATTTTCAATGTCATCTTCTAGAAACTTCTTAAATGTTTGAGGGGCCTACAATTCATTGGTATAAAACGAGAACAAATAATAATATTTTTTGAAGTGGAGCAATGATTAAAGTCAATGGATGAGCAGAGTCTGTATGTGCTCAGTGCATAGTTAACCTTTAAGTAACACAGGTATGAACCAGGCAAGTCCACTTACATGCTTATTTTGTTCAAGAAAAGTTATATCAAGTGTGCCCACCTCTCCAGCCTCCCCACGTCCACCTCTGCTACCTCTGAAACAGCAGGACCCATCCTCCTCATCCTGCTCAATGTGACGATGATGAGAATAGGGCACTGGCCCCATATACTGAGAGTGGTGGGTTCAAACCACAACAAAAATAGCCGGGTGTTGTGGTGGATGCCTATAGTCCCAGCTTCTGGGGAGGCTGAGGCAGGAGAATCACCTAAGCCCAGGAGTTGGAGGTTGCTGTGAGCTATGACTCCACAGCACTCTACCAAGGGCAATAAAGTGAGACTCTGAAAGAAAAGAAAATCTTCATGATAATCCACTTTCACTTAATGAATAGTAACTCTATTTTCTCTTTCTTATGATTTTCAGTTTTTCCATTTAAAATTTAATTTTTATAGACATATAACAGTCATACATGTTTATAGACCATATGTGATATTTTGATACAGTCATACAAAAATATGAAATGGTACACAAATTTACATGTCACCCTGGTGCAGGGGCTATGCTAATCTTCTCTGTATTGTTCCAATTTTAGTGTACGTGTTACAAAAGCAGAAACATTTTCTTTGTTGTCACTTACTTCATTGTAAGAATACAATATACAATACATTCAACATACAAAATATATGCTGAGAGACTGCCTATGTTATTAGTAAAGCTTCCAATCAATAGTAGGTTTTTAGTAAAATGTGGGGGAAATCAAAGGTTCTACTTAGATTCTCAACTGTGTAGGAAGTCAGTGTCCTTATCCCCGTGTTGGTCAAGGGTCAACTGTATATAAATTCTTTCTGTATTCATTCCCTTTTCATTCCCCCTTATGGATAAAGGCAAGAAATTCCCTATATTAACTATCAAAAAAGCTGTCTGACACATTGTTGAAACTTACTAAATGCTGGTTTCCTTCCCTAAAAATAAGGGGGTATTTATAATTCCAAAGTGTTCTTAAATAGCAAACAAGTCTTTACTCAAGTGCATTAAAGTAAATTGGTCCAAACATTTGTATCAAATAAAAGTTGAGAGATGGATTTTACAGTTAAACATCAGACATCTACAAAACCTCATGTATTTGTAAATGTATATATATGTGTGTGTGTGTTTGATAACAGATAGAGAGCAGCTCTATGCTTTTTAACAAAATCTGTTGAAATTTCTATTAGCCTTGGCCATTGTATTTTTATTGCATTCAGAATATACTATATCTACTTGTAATCTATCCTAGCTAGTAAAGCATGTATTGAATGTAATTACAATACTTGGCCCAAAGCGCAGAGTTTCCCTTGATTACCTTTTAATTATCTTGCCCATTACCTTTTAATTATGCATCTGTGCTAGTGTTCAAAGTGCTTCTTCTGTGTCTTTAACCCTAACTACACAAGAACACTAGATTTCCTGAATGCTATGGCTACTTTTTGACTCTGACTTTACACAGCACCTATAAACAGTGGTGTGCTGATCACTGTTTATAAATAGGCCAGAGGGGGAAAGGGAATGCTTTGTAGCATTTGTTAATTTCTGTGGTTTAAATACTCTCACTTTGGCCAATTTCAGGGTACCAACATGATGCCAAGAAGCACAGTATTGAAAAGAGATGCCCAGTAGTGTACACATATGGCATTTCTAGCATAGAGATACCATAACTCACAATACCTCAAGAACACATGTATTTAATAATGTATTTCATAAAATATTTAATAAGTGATGAGTATCAAATTGAGTATCAATTTGAGTACCGATTTTATTTAATTTATTTTAATTTATTAATTAATAAATTCATATAATTTATTTAATTGTGTTTACACAATTTACATTTATAAAAGCATTGTGTTTAACAATCAGATCACAAAGTTCCTGAAAATTCTACAATTAGGTCTTAGCTCTGTCATACAAAAGCTTAGAATTGTAACCTGGACATCATAGATTCACAGTAAATATGGGGAAAGGGGGGGAGGGGAGGGGGAAGGATGGGTGAAGAGAATGATATAGTGAGGATCATGCCTATGATTTATCCTATTAGGGTACATGTGAATATGTCTAAAGGTTGAATATGAATGTCTTAACACAACAATTATGAGAAAGACATGATGGCTATGTTAGCCAGTTGGATGAGTTTTCCAAACTGAATATGGAAGCAACACACTGTATCCTATGATAGAATTAATGTACACAATT
>CAUYQV010087714.1:0-14700 GCA_963574575.1 Galagoides demidoff | reverse complement strand
CAAGGAGACAGCCCTTAGAATGGGAGAAGATATTTGCAGGTTATGTCTCCGACAAAGATTTAATAACCAGAATCCACAGAGAACTCTAATGTATTAGCAAGAAAAGAACAAGTGATCCCATCTCAGGGTGGGCAAGGGACTTGAAGAGAAACTTCTCTGAAGAAGACAGGCACACAGCCTACAGGCATATGAAAAACTGCTCATCATTCTTAATAATCAGAGAAATGCAAATCAAAACTACTTTGAATCATCATCTAACTCTAGTAAGATTAGCCCATATCACAAAACCCCAAAATGAGAGATGTTGACAAAGATGTGGAAAACAGGGAACACTTCTGCACTGCTGGCAGGAATGCAAACTAATACGTTCCTTTTGGAAAGATGTTTGGAGAACACTAAGAGTTCTAAAAATATGCCTGCCATTCGACCCGACAATTCCACTACTAGGTATATATCCAGAAGATCAAAAATTACATAACAAAGATATTTGTACCAGAATGTTTATTGTAGCCCAATTCATAATTGCTAAGTCATGGAAGAAGCCCAAGTGCCCATTGACCCATGTATGGTTTAATAAATTGTGGTTTATGTACACCATAGAATATACATCCTTAAAAAATGTGGAAATGTTACCTCTTTTATGTTTACATGGATGGAGCTGGATTCTTCTTAACAAAGTATCTCAAGCATGGAAGAAAAAGTATCTAATGTACCCAGCCCTACTATGAAACCAATTTATAAGCACACACACTTCCATATGAAAGCTATAACCCAAATACAGCCCAAGATGAAGGGGAAAGAGGAGGGGGAGGGGAGGATGGTTAGAGGGAAGGTAATTGGTGGGACCACACCTATGGGGTATTTTACAAGGGTACATGTTAAATCTACTAAGTGTAGAATATAAATGTCATGATACAATAACAAGAAGATGTGGCAATGGCTATGCTGACCAGTTTGATGAAAGTATTTCAAATTTTATATAAAACCAACATATTGTACCCCATAATTACATTAATGTATATAGCTAAAAAGAAAAAGATACAGAAAGATACAAATTCTATATAAGATATTGAGTAGAAATGTTTGATAATATTAAAATATCTTGACATTTACTAAGAGAGGAGGCTTAACAGGGACAAATTTCCTTTTTTTCAATGAGAAATACTTGTTATATTGTCATAAAAATTAAAATTGCAAATATGTATTGAATGTAGAAAATTTCAAAAAACTACAAAATAAGATAACTAAGCTGTCATCCCCATAATCTATAAGTAACTATTATACACATTTTCTGGATTTCCTTTAATATGTTTTCTCAATGTGTATATCAATCTTAAATAATTTATACTATAAGTAGTTATATATCCTGAATTTTAATGTGAAACATTTTTCAAGACACTGAAAAATGTTTCACATTATATTTCAATGACCTTTGGACATTCTATTAAACAAATATGCTACATATTTATAACAATTCCTTTATTATTTAGCATTTGGGTTTTCTTCCAACTTTTATTATAAAATTTTTTTTCATATAGCATCATCCTCATAAATTTTGTTTGCATTTATTTATTTTCTTAGTAACATTACTGGTTACCGTGATAGCCTTTTCAAAATTTTTTTTTTTTTTCCTCTTCAGACAGAGTCTCACTTTGTCACCCTTGGTAGAATACTATGGCATCATAGCTCACAGCAACCTCAAACTCTTGGGCTCAAGTGATTCTCTTGCCTCCCAGAGTGCTAGGACTACAGGCATAAGCCACTGTGCCTGCCTTCCATTTCAAAGGTTTTTGACATAATTCACCAAGTTGCTTTGCAGAAAAGTTGCCAAAATTTATACTCCCGTAAATAGTAACATAAATTTGACTTTACTGTATGCTTTGATTCCTTTGAGAAGATATTTTCATTTTAAATTTGCTTGTTTACTAATTATACTTTTTCTTTTTGTTAAATGCACTGGAAATTAATAAATAAGAGACAAAAATATAGTGACTCAGAATCTGGTTTATTTAGCCGATATTCTGTTTTTTTCAGGCTCTTCCATTTTATCAATCTTAGAAGTTAAAAACAAATTACCCTAATCATATGCAGTTTCATTTTTGTTTATAGAACATTGCATAGTTGGCATAAATTATTATTTTTACTGTCTTGGTATTTTTTAGACAAAATTATTTTCACAAAACATATAAAGATTGTGTTCAAATATCTTATCATGAATTTTTAAGTTTATTTATCCCCTACTAAATAAAAATGATGATGTTGGTAGAATTCCCTACTAAATAAAAATAATAAAACTAAGAATAAGTATTATGCTCTTTCTTTGTGCCAGTCTCAGTATTAAGGTTTTGCATTCACTATTGGATTTAACCCCAAGGTAGAGAAAAATAATGTAATACTTTATTGTAAACCCCCATATTTTTTGTCAGGTTTACTATCTGAAAAATATTCTCTCTGTTAGTCAAATCATGACTACAAACCTCTATCAGCTGTTGGTGAAATTTCTTGGGAGTATATGAAGGATACAGGGAGACAGAATTTGGAGCAAGTTGGTCATCTAGAAGATTATCAGAGAAAAAACAATGGTGGGAGGTTTGGGGAGAAATCTGACTTGGAGGTGCTAAAGAAATAATCATAAACCATATTACTTGAAGAACCTTCTGTTCATATTTGTGCCCCTTCTCCTGTTGTATCTATGTCTTGTAGCCTTCAATATTTTTGCTAGGTTAGGTTGTTAGCAGTCCCATTGAAAAAAATATGAGCTTTAAAATTTTAATTTTATCTCTCCTGGAATATAATATTAATATATGTATAATTGCTTTTTATGGATCAAATATGTTAAATCCAGCACAGGCAAATAAATAAGTAACTGGTTAGTGCTTAAACCAGAAAGGTATCAGGAAATTCTGGTATAAATATGGCTGCATCAAACATCATCTTTTTAATTTTCCTTTTAGAAATGATATTAAAATTCTTCCAGGGACAAATACTCAGAAAGTCCATTTTCAGAGAAATTCTGAGATATATTTTATCTACAGATTACAAATGCATGATAAGGTGAGACTAGACAAAGGCAATATGTAAAAAATATGTAGAGGGTAGTTTACTAAGGGCAGAATTAGGAAACCCCGGAAAAATTTACATTCCTCAAAAATGAGGCACTCACTTTCTTTGTTCTTGTGGTAATAAAGGAGAGACCCCTTTTGGAAGTGAAGTCTGAAAGGCTATAAAAGTATCTTCCTACAAATAGATATTCCTGTATATTATTTTTCCAGAAATATACATAATTTATTAAATGATGAGTAATAAAAAATAAACTGTTATATAGTACCAACAAAAAGACATTTTAAGAAAAAGATATGAAAAGAGAATCAAATTTTAAAAGGAAGAAAAATATTTCTATGGGACAGATAAAAAGTGTGCAAATACCCTGTTGGGTATCTTTTAAACATCTTTATAAAAATAATTGCGTCTCTGAAGAAAAAAATACAAATAATAAAGAAAATCAGTTTAAAGGTAAGAGGGCAAGACAATTGAATATGGAAAATGTAACTTGGCCACATGAAAGAAACAGAAAAATTAATCCCCTGGGAAGCTGAGGCAGGAGAATTGCTTGAGTTCAGGAGTTCAAGACCAGCCTGAGGAAGAATAAGACTCCATCTCTACTAAAGATACAAAAATGACCTTAAGTAATTTATGTAGCCTAAATATTTGTATGTCTAACATATTCTAAAATTTAAAAAAAAAAAAAAAACTAACAGAAAAGAAAATTTAGCCAGGCTTGGTGGCATGTACCTGTAGTCTTAGCTACTTAGGAGACCAACACAGGAGGATCATTTGAGAGCCCAGAAGTTTGAGTTGCTGTGAGCTATGATGATACCACTTGATGCCACTGCATGCTATATAGGGAGACAGCAAGACTCGGTCTCAAAACGAGAAAGAAAAGAAAAGAAAAAATTAACGAAAAGGAAGACAGAATTGAAGTGAACAGAAAAGATAATATCCTTTGGGTAACCTGGAGTATCAAATTATATGTGTACAAACAGATCAGGTAAAATGGAAATAAAGATTTTTAAAAGACTGACTAGAAAATGATAAGTGCAATGACAATTATAACATTAAAAAGAAAATTTTTTAAGCATGAAATGTAAGTATTTAAAGATTTTTAGGGTTTTCTAAAAACAAACAAAAAATCCCTGAGTATTCATATTGCAAGTTAAGACTTTAAAGGGATATCTTAGATAAAATCAACATAGGACATTAAACAGCACAGCCTACTCTGGTAGCCTCTTTTAATTTAGAGGAATAAAAATGTATTTTTTGATTAATTAAGCAGAAAGCCAAGTCACTTTTTAGGGAAAAAGATACCAGGCTGCCTTCAGATTTTCCCACAACAGTGTTCTATGCCAGAAAATAAAGGGAGATACTTAGAAGATACTTATTAGAAGAAAGTGTGGACCCAGGATTCTATATTCAGCCAAGCTAAGCTTCAGGTAAAAAGACTAAAGAAAAAGTGTGTTAAATTTGCCAAAGTCAGACAATATTTTTTCTAAGAGTTATTCCTTGGGGAAAAAAAAAAAAATGTTTGAAGAAGGTACTTTAGAAAACTAATACAGACTTTTGAAGCTAGACCAGGGCTGGTGACATGGATAAATTATATTTAACTTTACAGCAAAGAGTAAAATAAATGTGCATATTAGAATTAAAGGAGTGGAATAAAAATGCCTGACATTATATATATGTCTGATACCACAGAAATCATATAACTGATCAGTATTTAGGAAGGGGTAAAGAAAGTGGAAAACAGAGTAAGGAGATAATTGCTGTTTCTGTAGCACTTCACAATCCAGAGGTTATCAGTCAAAGCTGACAAATATGTAAGAGAAGTTTACACATACGTTATAGTTTCAAGGTGATTTCAAAAGCTATAATATAGAGGGCGATGCCTGTGACTCAAAGGAGTAGGGTGCCAGCCCCATATGCCAGACGTGGCGGGTTCAAATCCAGCCCTGGCCAAAAACTGCAAAAAAAAAAAAACCTGTGATATAGGTTAAAATTGCTGGACAGGGTTGTAAGAAAGAAAAGCTTTTAAATGTTATCATCCATTATAATAGGGGCACAGTAACTATAATGTGTAGACATATGTTGTTACTTGCCACTTAACACATTATCGAAACAACTCTTTGCATGGGCTAACATTGCAGTCTACATATATATATAATTCTTTTAAAGGAACCTGTGTTATTGGAGATGTATTTCCAAACTGTGACTTATTATAAGAAAGAGTGCTGTAAATTTTCAATATATGTTTTATGTATTTGTGTGATTACTTTTTAAGTTAAACTCCTAGGAATAGAATGCTTGGTTCAATAGGTTAGTAGATTTTGAAGGCTTTCGAAATACATTGTCAAGTTGTCTTCTGAACAAAGAGTGGTGATTATTCCTCTTGCTCTCTGCTAACTCTTGGTGGTGTTATTCCTTTATGCCTTTCCAGGATTTCTGAGCAAGGAACATTACCTCATGTTTAAGTTTATATTTATTTTGTTATTCATAAACAGACATGAAGTCATTATATATTGACTATATTTATCTGTCTTTTGTCAACACATTTTTTATTCCCTTTGTTCATCTTCCATTGAGGTTTGCACTGTTTTTCTATTGATCTGTTATTATTCATTGTACCTTAAGACAATAATCCTTTGTCATATTTCCCCCATTTAAAGAAAGGCATTTTAAAAGACATCGGTAATTATTTTGTTAAAATCTATTTTGCTTTTTTTGCATAACTTCATACTTAATAAAATATTTCTGATTCCAATTTTCCATAAACTTCTTTTAATTTAGACTTTCTTATTCTCTTGTCAGAAGCATGAGGGAATGTTTCTTTAGTCTTTACAGTAAGAACTTGATAGAACTCCTTGGAAGTAAAACCCAAGAGAGTGTTGGCGAGTGCTCTAAAATGAGGTCTCTATCATTTTTATCTTTCCCCAAGCTAATGCACACTGAACCTCTAGATGCTCCGTGATTACCAGATAAGTGTTCCCACCAACGCTGGCTCTGCTCTAATAAACCGTGATTCTTCATATCTACCTGTCTATCCAGTTTTCTAGACAGAAAACTTTTGCTCTGCAGGCTCAATTTCTCAACAGATCTAAGAATCATTGCAGATTTTCTGTTTTTCTTTATTTTCTTATTGAGAGAATGAAACGTGATGATTCTCAAGCTCTTTACATGTTGGAGCCCAAATTAGAAGTCCAAGTTAGTGTTTAAATCCCGAGAACTTTTGCACTTATTTTTTTAAACATATCAAAGCACCGAGAGTCCTCCAAATGATAAGCCAGTGGTTGACAGAAATTATTTTTTGTTATTCATTATTTTCTCTTCTATAATGTCACATTAGGTAGGCTTTTTGAAGGGAATTAAAATGAAATAATTAAGTATGGACAATTTTCTCAGGTATTACTGCAGCTGTGCAAGGAAAAGCAATATTATTTCTTAAAAATTATCTTCCCAGTAAGTCCTCTTGCTACTTAACAGGTATCTAGTAAAAAGGGAGGCAGACAAGAATTGTCTATTGTTTTGAAGCATTTTAAACAGGTCTTTATTTCAAATTCGTTGCTAACTAATATCTTGCAAAGCCAATTGAATACTGTCCAAGTACGACCTCTTTGCTGCATTCTTTTACTTCATTCCTGTATCCCCTGGTGCAAGTTCAAAATATCATTTCCAAGTGAACATGCATACATAATGAGTTGAATGGTGTTTTCTTAATTAGGCTGTTCTTTTACTTGGCTGCAAACTAAACCTGCAATTAGCACAGGCAAAGGAACAAATCACCTGTGTGAGTTACTGTCGCTGTGACATCAGCTTATTCTTCCTCATGGACGGCTTTAAAAAAAGGTCTTTGGCATCCTAGCAGTCTGTCCAAACTTTATTGCCTGTATATAAAGTCAAAATTTGATGACATTTGTAAAAGTGATGGAGCTGTAAATAAGGCATGGGAATTACAGTTATCACAAAGAGGCATTGACATATAAGGTACAAGGGGAAGTAA
This sequence comes from Galagoides demidoff, assembly GCA_963574575.1. Taxonomy (NCBI): domain Eukaryota; kingdom Metazoa; phylum Chordata; class Mammalia; order Primates; family Galagidae; genus Galagoides; species Galagoides demidoff. The sequence goes on along the minus strand of CAUYQV010087714.1, from coordinate 7,649 downwards.
ACAAGGTCTACAAAATATAATAGCACACATGGAAGATGTTGCCATGTGGTTCTTTCAAATTTGATTTTTCAGTCTTTTTTTTTTTTTAAGACAGATTCTCACTTTGTCACTCTAGGTAGAGTGCTGTGGCCTCATAGCTCACAGCAACCTCCAACTCTTGGACTCAAGCGATTCTCTCACCTCAGCCTCCTGATTAGCTGGGACTACAGGCACCTGCCACAATACTCGATTATTTTTAGAGACGAGGTCTCACTCTGCCTCAGGCTGATCTTGAACCTGTGAGCTCAGACAGTCCATCTGCCTTGGCCTCCCAGAGTGCTAGGATCACAGGAGTGAGTCATGGCACCCAGCCTCCTCAGTCTTTATATTTGCAATCTTTAACAAAGTACCAGGAAAAAAAATTATTTCTGTATTTATTCATTTAATCAATAAACATTTATGTATCCAGCACTGCATCAGACTCAGGAGATAGAAGGTAAATTCAGATCCCTTGCCTCAAGGTGTATATTAGTCAAGGTTATTCTCTAGAGATACAGAACCAATAGAATTCATTCATTCATTTATTTATTTATGGAATTCAGACCAGGTCACAAGGACTGAGAACCAAGCAGGGGCACTGATGTTCCACAGCAGGAGGGGGTGGATATCCTAGCTTAAACATAGAAAGCAGATCTCCCATTCCTCAACTTTTGTATCCTATTTGAGTCCTCACCAGATGGGATGATGCCCACTTGCCGTGGTAAGGGCCAACGTTTTCACTGAGTCTACTAATTTTTTAAGTACTTGGCTCTTCTGGAAACAGCCTCACAGATAACTTAGAAATCATATTTGGCCCTGGCATATTAACATATAAAATTAATCATCACAGAGGGTTTAGATCATGAGAGAGAGAGATAAACAAATAAATGGAATGAAGAGTTAAAGAGGCTTTCATAGTGGCACTTTCAACTTGGGCTTTCAGCCCGGGGCTTGTGGGTATAGGGATGAATTCCACAACTTCTTTCAGGCATCCACATCTTTTGCAGGGAAAACTGTTATCAGCTCATTTGTATAGGTTTTAAATTAAGTAGAAAGGAGACTGTGGTAAAAATCTACTCCTGGAATAAGGAAATCTTTCATAGAGCAAGTGATTCTTGAGCTAGTTTTGGAAGAAAAGTAGATATTGATCAGATGATGAGGATGAATGGATGGGTCTTACATTTCAGCTGAAATAAAAAATGCCAGGAAATATATAAATGAGAAAACACTTGACTTGATGTGTTAAAAGGAAAAAAGATCAAGCCTGCAAACTTTTTTTCATGGTGGAAGCATACCATTACAGTCTGGATGTGAAAATAAGTACTAAACAATTAGATACATAGATACAAGCCTGGCATGGAGTAATCCTCACACCTGTTATCCCAGCTCTCTGGGAGGCTGAGGTGGGTAGATTACTTGAGGTCAGTATGAGACCAGCCTGACCAAGGGTGAGACCCCATCTCTACTAAAAATAGAAAAACTAGCTAAGTGTCATGATGGGTGCCTATAGTCCCAGCTACTGGGGAGGCTGAGGCAAGAGGATTGCTTGAGCCCAAAAGTCTGAGATTGCTGTGAGCTGTGATTCCCAGGGCAACAGAGTGAGACTCTGTCTCAAGTTAAAAAAAAAAAAAAAAAAAAAAAACATGGATACAGGCCTATAAAGCTAGAAAAGTTCTGGGCATCTAAGATTTGAGAATCATTTACATACTGATGAACAAATCAGAGCCACAGGCATTACTGAGGTTGCTTAGGTATAGGGTGAATTGAAGATTTGAGTGACAAATGTATAGCCTATGTACATGTAGTTATCAGTTGCCAACATTAAAATTTCAAGAAATCTCACTTAAAAAGTACAGATAGCTAGTGTTCCTTGACAAGAAAGTCTCCGTTTGAGGTCTGCATCCCAGCATGGAAGCAGTCAACAATTTCAAGGAAGCCGATAAGGAAAAGGAATGTAAAAAATAGATCTTAAAGCAATCTTCAATGAATGATTCCAAAATTATAATAAACTTAAATGTAGTTTTTTTTTTTTTTTTCCATTTGCTTAGTTCCAGGCATTAAATGATTTAGGCATGCGAAAGGGACTCTATTGAGGAGGGTCTTGCATTAAGTAGTAATAAAACTTTGTAAGTTTGGCAGTTCCAGTGGTGTCATTCTTTCTTCTTAAATGCGCACAAGTATGCAAAAATGTCATTCTTTTTCTCCCTCACCTTCCGATATACTTATTTTCATTATCTGTTCTTTCATCTGCTGTCTGTGTAAATTGGCAACTTTCAGGTGTTCTGGTAAAATTCCTCTATTGTTGCTTTTTCCTATTCTTAATGCCTTCTGGCATCTGCTGAATTAGATTACTTAAGAAGAGAAGTGATGCTTCCCTGAACAGTTTAAAAATCTATCCTGAATGTACCATTGTATGTTTTATATTACTCTTTTCTCTATTTTTTTCCTACGGTGGCTATGGATTCATCCATATGGCACCTTCTCATGACTGCAGCCAATTTTCCTGGATCATTGTCTAATTTAGGAGTATCATAGCTTTTGTGTTTTTGAGCTTCTCATATTTCTGAAATCTGTGTGTTTGGGTGTTGCCGTAAGGGTCTTGCAGAAAAGTGATATCGCAGAGAATAAGCACGCTTATTGAAATTGAGTTTTAAATAAAGGTGACCATCTGCTCGCTCAGGCAGACTGGCGAGCTTTCTTTATTTACTGTTGGTTTATATAGTTAATCTTGTGCATGCACACTATAAAGCAATGACCTCATTAATATTCATTACAATCCCTCTGCACATGCGCATTGGACATCATGACTTCATTAATCCATTTGAACATCTTGTGACCCACCCGCCCCGTAAGTAGCTGCTCCCTAGTAATCTGATAATCCACCCAATATATACCTTTAAGCATAACCCTTTCAACATAACCTGGTTTAACATAACTTAATGGAGAACAGGTTGTCAGTCATTACTTACTTTGTTCTTATCTCATGAAGCCTGAGGCTATGGAGGAATAAGGTTGATTGAATACCTGCCCTTGTTGGCCTTGCCTTTTGGAGGCTGTTACTTCGAATCTTTAAGCAAGGCATAAAGAAACTTCTTGGGCATACAAGAATTTGTGTGCAAACCTCTGCTACCATGTAGGTCTGAAGTCAGGGGGTTTTGCTGGAACCTTTTATAAGGAATTTTTAGGCTGGACTTCTCAAAAGCCTTTCACGAGCCCAGGTTTCATCTGTGCCATTAGATGCCTGTATGCATTTAGGTAAATTCCTCTTCTCTTTTTTTTTTTTTTTTTTTTGAGATGGAGCCTCAAGCTATCCCCCTGGGTAGAGTACCATGGCATCACAGCTCATAGCAACCTCCAACTCCTGGGCTCAAGCGAGTCTCCTGCCTCTGCCTCCCAACTAGCTGGGACCACAGGCGCCCACCACGATGCCCAGCCAATTTGACGCCCGGCCAATTTCCTCTTCTCTTGAGGTCCCTGAGCACATTTCCATTCCTGGACCCATCAGCAAGTGACCTTCATTACTTACCACAGCTCAGGAAAGGTTACTAATGGGTATCTGGCCAGTTTTCCTAAGAACTTTTTATTGGCCTTATAAAGTCAACCTTAACTCTTTAATGCAGTAAATGCTATTCCAGCCAAAGCCTTGGTCATGTTAGGCCCACAACCAACCCAACCACATGGGATTCTGCCTCAGTTTCTCACAAGTATGCCTGCACAAAGTCTTTTCACTGCTCTCTCTCAAACAGCTTTTTTGGCCAGAGGCATATAGGTGGTTCGCCTATATTTGGGGATTCTATTTAAGCATTTCTAGTCATTGATCTCTTTAAAGAATGCATTGTTTCTAATTGTACATGAGGCTGGAAATAAGAAAGTATAATTGGATTGACCAAAAGAGATTCAAAAGGAATCATCAGTACTTTCCCTGATCAGTTAAGTGATATTCATATTTCGAAAATCACTCCAAAATACCTCTAAACCTAAACTGAGTAGGTTGGTGACTGGTAAGTAGTAGACAGTCCAGGTCCATATGTTTCAAAACCTTTACCTTCCATCAAATTGAAAACTTTGATGATTATATGAGATCGTGCATTTTAAACAAAAATTAAACTGTTTCTGAAACATATGGACCTGGACTGTCTACTACTTACCAGTCACCAACCTACTCAGTTTAGGTTTAGAGGTATTTTGGAGTGATTTTTGAAATATGAATATCACTTAACTGATCTAAACCTAAACTACCCTTTGACCTAGTTTTCTCTGTAAAGTGGAAACACATAAGCATAGGCAGACATGGGTTAAATTCGAACTCCATAGTTTAGATTTTGCATTTCAAAGGCAGTGACCAATCATATATAAATTTTACAAAGACAAAAATAGCTTAGCAATTTTTGAACAGTACATTCACATCAAGATTGTTATCAATATTGTAATGTTATTGTTTGCTTATGGTGGAGCAAGGGTCTGTCGGGGATTCTTATGAGGGTCTTTTGGATAAATCTGCTACTATGCTCTTAACATATCCTCTTACCCTGTCCTCAACACACACATACACACACACACACAGGGATGGAAGAGATGAGGTATTTATTTTTTACCTTAAGCCTAGTAAGAGTCTTCAACAGAACCATTCAGAGAATGTGGTATGTGTCCTAAGTATTTATAAGGCACACTAAGCTAGTGTCTTGCTCCTGTCTAGGAAATGTGCAGCGTAGGAATGAGCAAGCTAGTAGCATTGATGGCAATTTAAAGGAGAGCTTCTGATGCACTAGAATAAGCCTAGGAATGCACTGGAAGAGCTAGTGGCAAATTAAATGACTGGCTTCTTAGGGGCTGAAAAAGGATTGTGACCTCCAGAGTAGAGTGCACTTGCTCAGATGGAGAAAATTACAGATAAGCAAACATCAGCAATCATATTTAGGCATGATGGAGATGATTGCCAAAGTCTCCATGAAAATGCCAGAGCAGGAAAGGAACTTTAAATATCTCCCAGGCTAGAGAGGAGAAAGCCAGTTTACAACAGTACCAGCCAAAAAAATAATTCTCCTCCACCCTTTCACTCTCCTGCCTCACTGTGTTTCTTATTACCTTGAAATGATCAAAGCCATGGCTACACAGTGTGAAAGGAAGCGAGCAGAAGAAATGAAGCTGACTGCAGCTCATTCTCTTACACAACCCGCTCTAGACAGAGAATGTGGAAAGAAGCTTTACCTTCCATAAAATTGAAAATTTTGATGATTATACGAGATTGGGCATTTTAAACGAAAATTAAACTGGTTTTGAAACATATGGACCTGGACTGTCTACTACTTACCAGTCACCAAAAAAGCTCGTTGCTGTGCAGGAGCCATGGAAGGACCATATCTACTGAGATGGTTTAAAGAGGCGATAATATATAGAAATAAAATTGCTTCTATGTTTAAACTCCATAAGTCATGCTTAATTAATTCCGTTAGGTTTATGGCCTTGAACAAGTTACTTAAACTCTCAATTTTTCGTGTGTAAAGTTAACTAGTGTACCTTCATAATATTGCTCTAAAGATTCACATATTTCTTAGAAAGTTGCAAGAAAGATTATTATGTAAATAATCTCTCTCTCTACCTGGAGAGATTTCTCTGTTTTCTTGGAAATTTCATGTATGGCCGAGAAATATTTTGCAACGTTCACTAGACTCAAATACAGATAACACATTCACACTGCTTGACAACAAATATTTATTGAGTATTTACTTTCTACAAGGCATTATATTAAGTACTTTTTCATGTATTTTTTCATTTAACATCGAAAAAAAAACCCGTGTAATGCTATTGGCTCTTGTGTCATCATATATAGCACCTTTTGAGAGTTAGAGATGTTAAGAAATGTGCTCAAGTCACAGAGCTAGTAAGAAGCAAAGCTGTAATTCTAATCTTTTTCCCTATACTACATGACCAGGACATTTTTCCAATATCTCAAACTATGAATAATCATCTTAATGGATGTTCTGTCCAAGTGCCCGATAACAAAGGACAGAAGAAAGATACCACTGTTTTCTAAATAATCACAGGATGAAATAATTCACGTTCATGTGTTATAAGCACCCCTATACCTGTAGGATATTCTTCTTCTCCAATAAATATATTAGGATTCTGAGTCTCCAGCCCTGAACATACTACTTTGAATGACAAAAGAGAAGGTATAAGGTTTCGGCCCTAAAGTGATTTAGTCCCTTCTTAGAAAAAGAAAATGACTGGATAAAAACTGCAATCAAATATAAAAAATAGTGACAGAAGCAGTGATTGACAGGGAAGGAAAAGCCAAAGAAATACTTGCCTGAGACAGAATTTTAGCTAGAAAGCTGAGCAAAAGAAGGTGGGTGTGAGGTGGGCCTGAGTGAATGAGAGTGCTCAGAGATCAAAAGCTCTCACAGAGGAGAGGAATGGAAAAGGAGCCACTGTACGTTGGGTTCAAGTTTGTGATGGCTCTGAGATTTTTTTTTTCCTCTAAATCTATTTAATCTGGAAACTCAGTCTGGTTCAATTATAAAAACAATCATTCCTTAGAATAATTCAGATAATAAAATTAGATACTCGACATCACAAAGGATAGCATAAATGTTTATCCCACTAAAGCTAAATTGTTTCCTTTTTTAAAAGTCAGCTATACAGAAGTAGGGCTATGTCACATTTTAGCTATCATACAAGATATTGAGTCGAGAGCATTTACTCCATTCAAGAAAAATACGTATTTAGCGTCAAATAATTAAAATACCAAGAATAATGCTGCCCAGATATTTTTCAATTCATGTTTATCGTAGCTAATAAGAGTATACAAATATATTTTTGAATAAAATGTTTCATCAGCTTTAGGCATGTATGCTTTTTTAAAGTAAAGCCACAATTTAAAAGTACATAACATCTGCAGGCCTGACTTTTAACAGCCTCTAGCTAAGCTCTTAGGGCTAGTATGGAAATAGATGAAGGGAATGTTTCTCACATTTTTAAACATATAAATTAGAGTGGGAGAAAGTGGGAAGATGACAGGAGTAAAAGAAAAGATACCATGTTTGGTAGAAAAAATTATAAAGCACACAGGAAGCTCCGTTGAATTATCAGAACTTTTTCAGTGGTTTCAACTTCCAATTATTATCTAAATTCCATTCAGTGATGCACTAAAACATTAACATTAACACAAATGCTTCCCTGTGTTTGTAATCATGCTCCCAAGGCATACAGACTCATACCTACATATAATACCAGGTAGGTATTATATACACATATACATACAAATATAGATCATAATCATATATAATCTGCTCAGCATGCAAATTACATGGTAGAACTCTACTTTTACTGATAGTTTCTATGTAAGTCTAACTCTGATTTTACAGACCTAAGATTCCAGTAGAATCAAAATTTAGAGAAGGAAAAGGGACCCCAAAAGATCTAACCTTGAACTAGCTTTGACCATGCCTAAAGTGCTTTGATTTCTATTCATGCTTCATAGAAGAACAATTTTTTTTTTTTTTTTTGAGACAGAGCCTCAAGCTGTCCCCCTGGGTAGAGTGCCATGGCATCACAGCTCATAGCAACCTCCAACTCCTGGGCTCAAGCGAGTCTCCTGCCTCAGCCTCCCAAGTAGCTGGGACCACAGG
>CAUYQV010087712.1:0-21689 GCA_963574575.1 Galagoides demidoff | reverse complement strand
AATGACAGCTGCAACCAAAAATAGCCAGGAGTTGTGGTGGGCACCTGTGGTCCCTGCTACTTGGAGGCTGAGGCAGGAGACTCGCTTGAGCCCAGGAGTTGGAGGTTGCTGTGAGCTGTGATGCCACGGTACTCTACCCAGAGGGACAGCTTGAGGCGCTATCTCAAAAAAAAAAAAAGAAAAGAAAAAACGTAAAAATCTGAAATAAAACTAAAAATGATTTTTGAGAAAGAAAAAATAATTCAAAAATCCTGGTGCAAAGCTACATCAACAGTTTCCTCACAATTTCATAAAACATTAATGAAAGGGTTACATAATCCCTTGGATTAAAGATTTTAAAGAGAATAAGGATCTCTCAGTTTTCAATACTGCTTTTTCTATTCTTAAATCCATAAACAGATCTAAAACAACTCCTTCTAAACCATCTAGTTTTCAAGAGAAGAAAAAAATCAAACCAAGAGCACCACATACACAAGGGCTGACCAGAAAGTATCCAGCCATATATGCCTCTATTTTTCATAGTACATAGCTGAATATTTTCTGGACAGCACTTATGTGTATGTGTGTATGTGTATCTGTGTGTGTATTTTGTGTGTTAAAAATATATTCTTAATGTAGCTTGAAATAAGAATTTAGGTTCCTCAACAATTTACATATACCACATCCAGTTCATTCTCAAGGGAAAAAAATCATCAAAACAAAAGCTTCTGCTTAATAATTTACTTTGTAGTTAGTTAAATCTCTACCCACTCACTACCCCAGGTGCATTCTGCTGTCAAGTATTATCACTACTTCTTTTCTTTACAAAAACCTAGAAATTGTATATCCAGTTCCCTTACACAATGTCTTTATATTATATATTTGTGTTAATATAAGACCACAAAATAATTTTACTGTCTAAAAAGGAAATATCTTTTCACTTTTTTGGGAAAGGCTTCTTATTTTGTTTATTTTCTGTACATGAAATGTTCACAAGCCAGTCTGTTTCAGTGTTAGTTGTTTACTGTCAATATATCTGTGTATGCTTAGGTTTTTTACAGAGGTTAAAAAAAAAAGAGCGGACGGCACCTGTGGCTCAGTGAGTAGGGCGCCGGCCCCATATACAAAGAGTGGCGGGTTCAAACACGGGCCCGTCAAACTGCAACAAAAAAATGGCCAGGTGTTGTGGCAGGCGCCTGTAGTCCTAGCTACTCAGGAGGCTGAGGCAAGAGAATCGCTTAAGCCCAAGAGCTGGAAGTTGCTGTGAGCTGTGACACAACAGCTCTCTACTGAGGGCAACAAAGTGAGACTCTGTCTCTTTAAAAAAAAAAAAAAAGGAAGCGAACAAGAGAGTATGTGAAACAAAAGTGAATCACATCTGAAAAACACCACTCATTTTCTCTGCCTCAAATTCCCTTAAGTCTCCATGCCAAAGATTCTCAATATCCTAAAAAGTTCCACAGTGTCAGAGGCATAATACATTATTGGATAAGACAAACGCAGAAGAGGACAATCAGAAATTGAAGAAATTTAATGGAATGTAGCACCACTTGAATTAATTTACTGGAATGTATCACCATAAAAAGAAGAAAAATAAATAATTAATAAACTCGATCCCTAGATACATGGAGGGTTGTTTCTGCTGCACTGAATAGCTGGAAATTGTTTTCCAAACTTTTTTGATGACTACAACGAAATACATTTTACATTGTGACAAACTATACACATGTGTGAGAAAAGTTTCCCAAAACAATACTTTTCTTTATCAAGTGCAAAGCTACTCAATTCTGTTCTGCATTTTATTTTCCAATGCTCCTGATAACATTAATTTTGTAAATTACTAATAAATCATGACACATATTTTGAAAAACTTAGGCTTTTCAATGCTCCTGGTAACATTAATTTTGTAAATTACTAATAAATCATGATCCATATTTTTAAAAACTTAGGCTTAAGAAGGGATCTCCTTCATAACAGAATCTTATTTTGCAATTTGCCTCTACCTGTCTCTTCAGCAGAATTGGCAATTATTCTAAAGTTGCTACATTATTACAGTTTTCATAAGACCAAGTGGTTCTTAAAGTATGGTCCCCTAACCAACATAATATTCACTCCAAAGAAATACAAATTCTTGGGCCCTACCCCAGACCTACTGAATCAGAAACTCCAGGCCAACCCCTCCAGGTGATTCTGATGCAAGCTATTTGAGAACCATCTCATTAAAGAACTCAGGTCTTTATCCTCAATTTAACAATCCAATACACAGTGCTTAGCCAGTCACTACTCTAAAAGCTCTACAAATATTAATTCATGAGAAAACAAAAAAACCTATGAATTAGAAACAGTATCTCTATTATACAGATGAGGAAACTACACAGAGAAGTTGTCCAAGTGGTGAAGCCAGAATTCAAACTGTTTTTCACTTCAACAGGGAAAGCTTTTTCTCTTTATGACTATTCTTTCTGATCAAGTCCCCAGTTTTATAGTTCAGCTACTCCTCCCCATTTTCCTCTCAAATTCTGCACCTTAATATTATTGCCCTCATCTTCAATCAAATTTTTTCCAAAACTCTGGAATCCAAGTCACTTTACCTTGCCTTTAGGACCTTATCTCTGGTCCTAGATGGCATTTTAGTATTAATTACAAAACTGAAGTTTCTTCTATTTCTGGAGACCTCTGAACCAATTAATGGCTCCGCTGTTAATTTCTCTTAACTACAGTCCCTGACAATTCGCACAAGACCACTCCTCTCTCCCCAGCAACTTTCTCATTGCCTCAATCTATGGCTCCCTTCCTAAAAGGGTTATTTCTCCCCTCCCACCCCAGCCTACCTCCGTCCCATTTCGCTTCACTCTTCTCAAACTGAAAGAACTTCGAATCCACTGCCAGTCCCTCACCCCAATTAGTCCTTGAGGACTTCTTTCCTGGTCCCTCCGGGATCATCAAACCAGACCAACTATGGGAGGCAGGGCGCTCCGGTTCCTCCTCCAAGCTGTTCAAGGTCTCCCCCGGGCCGACCCTCCAAAGACCCGCCGCTCCTTGTCTCCCCCGGAGCCCTTCCTCCGTTGGACAGCCGCCCTTCTCAGGAGGGTCCCCAGCCCTTCCAAGCCTTTCCTCAGACGCCTCAACTCCAGCCAAGGCTGCTTTCTGTCACCGTAGACCCCGGCCGCCCCCTGTCTTCCCACCTCCCTTCTCTCTCCGAACCGGGCCACTCCCAGTTACCCCCCGGCCCGCCTTCTCTCTCAACACGGGCCGCTCCCGAGCTTCCCGAGTTCCCCTTCTCCCTGGCACCCAAGATATCTTTGGTATTCTTGAGTCACCCTGCCCTCGGACCTGGTCGCTAAAAGTCACCCCCCTTTCTGGAACCCCGGCCGCTTCCGTCTCCTCAGGGACCTACCCCTCACACTCCAGCCGCCGGTCAGTGCCCCAGACCTGACCAGCTGGACGTCCCAAGGGACCTCTCGGCCTGACCCGCGTCGGTCCCGCCCCACCTTACCTTCCTCACGCGAAATTCACTACCACGAGCGGGACCATTCACCCACCAGCCCACTCAGCGCAAACTCGCCGCCGCCGCCGCCCCCGCCTCCGCCCTGGCCCTGGCCCCGACCCGGCCCGCAGTCCAGGCCCCCTTCCTCCGACCTCCGCCTCCGCAGTACTGAGCTGGAGTTTCCGCCCTGCGACGGCCCCTAGATCTCAGGATCGTGTTACCAGCACTCACCTGCCTCTGCCCCCGACCAACTCCAGCACCACTGCCTCTACCTCCGCCGCCAGTGGCCACCAAGCGCCACCACCTCCCCCATGACAACAGGCCCACCCCGTTTCATACTTCTAACCTATCCATTGGATGGTGGGGGCGGCATCTCTCTGCTCTGATTGGTTTACTATACCAGCCCGTCATCGCGTCTTTACCGCCCCTTTTCTTAGACCCAGTATTCGCCCCCTCTCGGACCCGGAGAGTCCTAAACGAAGTTTTAGTTGTAATTGGTTGGTGGTTAGGCAGTTAGAAGTTATGATAGGCTGCCGAAAGTGTCTATTAAGTTAACTGGCAGGGATGGAACGGCCAGGGTTGGTTAAGCTTGTACACAGTTTGGTTGCGCAGTAGAAAGCGAAGAAGAGGCAGACAGATTCGTTCGCGTCGGAGTTTACCAGAGAACGGTTTAACTCTTTGTTGTTAAGTAAACTCTTCCACTTCTGCAGCCCCCTTCCTATAAGGAGAAACTTGTCACTGCTTGCTTAATCACAGAGATAGAACTTGCAAAACACCAACGTCAGAGTTTGTGTTTAAGACATGTTTCTAACCCCTGGGAGAAAGGTATCCGTATAGATTAAAATTCCCCCTATTTTCTTGAGGTACCAATGCACTCAATTCCTTGACGTCTTTCCAGGAAGTCACCATGCTAAAGGGCAAAGCGCAGCCGTTCATTTAGCAGAAATCAGTCAACGTCTGCTGCAATTACCAACACTGTCAAAAAACTTAAGTGCTGAGTTCTTCCAAACCCGCTCCTAGCTGGCCCCTGCCAAGCGACCAGGCAGCCATTAGCAAGTTTAGAATAAGCAGACCACATTATACTCTTGTGATGCTCTGGAAATAAGAATTCTTCTCCGCACTACCCACCCTCACTCAGTTTCTATGTTCAGCAGTCCTTAAATAGCCCTACTACCTCAGTGTTATATACTTTAAAAGCTTCTCTCTCCTTCCCCTCCAAACCTCTCCTTTTCCTAGCAGTCTAAATTAGGGCCATTGAATGAATTGCCGGGTTTTTTCCTCACTTGGCACAATGCACAAGAATAAATAAATGATGGCATTTTTTATTCATTTGGGTACAAATCACAGTAGGCATTTTTGAGAACTCTGGTGTTGCTATAAAAACTCTTGTGCTCCTAGAAATATATTCATCATTAGCTTTTTGCTTTTCTTGTTCTTTCTACCCACTTTTCCTGCTTCTAAATAACAAAATGCTGGCCTGATTAGTCCTTCAATTTCTAAGTCGGATTTAAATGTACCTTCCTCATAACTCTACCTGTAATAGACAAACCCATGGGCCATGAAATATAACACTTAGAACTCAATTAAGACAAGGTCAAGAAGTCATTCCCCTTACTTAAAAGCATTACTTTACAGTTAGAACTTCCTATAGGACCAAGAATCTGGGCTTTCGAAATTTTGTGTTTTGCCCCTTTCTTCTTTCTCCTTTTTTTCTTTCTTTCTTCCTTTTTTTTGAGACAGTCTCACTTTGTTGCCCTTGGTAGAGTTCTGTGGAGTCATAGCTCATAGCAACCTCAAACTCTTGGGCTCAAGCGATTCTTTTGTCTCAGCCTCCTGATTAGCTGGGACTATAGGTGCATGTCACAATGCCTGGCTATTTTTATTTTTATTTTTATTATTATTATTTTTTGACCATGTCATACTCTTTCTAGGACTGGTCTCGAAAGCATGAGCTCAGGCAATCCACCAACCTCAGCCTCCCAGAATGCTAGGATTACAGGCGTGAGCCACCTTCTCCAGCCTCTTCTTTCTGCTCTTTATCCCATATCTCTTCTTCTAAACCTCCTGTTCTTTACAGAGCAAGCTACAAGGAATTTAAACTTGTATGGTTTATTACCTAGAAAAATACATATTGTCTATTTTCTAGCCTATATTTTTAGTTAAGTTTAAATAAACTGCATACTTCTATCACCAAACTAAGCAGAAATTATTCCTCCAGTAACTGTACAAAACAAAAAGTGCCTTTTCCTAGTTATTTTCCGGAACTTTCCTCCCCCTCTTCTCATCCTCACCTTCCAATTTAGAAATAACCTCCCATTGAATTCAATGACTCACAAAAAGCCTGTGAAAAGAAAGTGGAAAAGCCAAAATAACTTCAGAGATGTCTGAATCATTCAGTTGATGGAAAGATCAAACATTGACCATGATAAGACAGAAGCCAAGACATAGGCAAGCCCAAGTTAATATCCTACAACAAATGAAGAAACATGCAAATGTGAAGATGACCTAGTGACATCAGTATTAAATAGTCTTTAATATACCACCAACAGCTTTCTTGTCTTTAGCCTTAGCAGTGTGCCCTACTGCCAATTTTAGAGCAAGTTAGAAGACAATTAATGTCCTGGCAGATAGGAAACAATAATGTCATAGGAGGGCATGACCATTATTATGGTACTTTGGGTAATAATGGCTTTTGCACAGCTATAGTGACTAGGTGCCATAGAGAACATAGAATTAGGCCTGCCTCGCTAAGAGGACTGCTATCTAAGTTTAGGAATGCAATGAAATTACTACCACAAAACTAGGTGGAAAATTGTCACAAAGATCAGGTATTCATTTTATTTCATACAGTAAAAAAAAGCATTCACAAATGCTTTAGGCCATACGTGCATACACATTTCCATCACTCCTATTCTTTGTGCAAGTCAGTTAAGAAAGGAAATGTAAAATAAATATGTACAATCCAGGAAGAAGAGAGAAAACCTTAATGAAAGAAGATTTTCAGGAAAAAGCTTTCAACTAACAGAAGGCTATTGTTATCAGCAGTACTAGAGGGGTTATTGCTTATCCCCTACATTCTGCTTTTAAGTGCAGGAGGTAGCCCTGTAACGTAATTACTCCACCCAGCTTCTCTTTTCTTTCCTGTTTGCTTTGTGCTTCTCCACCATTCTCAGGGCTCCCTCTTAGAAAGAAAGAACATTGGAGTCGGGGTGTCTGCAGCTTTGTGTTGTGTGGCTGGCTGTGGAGGTGGTATAGATGGTATCTGTTCAGAGCCACTTGAGTAAGACCAGGATGGCAGGTACATATTAAGAGCAAAAATAATATTTACAAATACCAATTAAGTAGAAAATGGAGGACTAAGAGTGATACCCCCTTATCTGAGGAATGATGAGGCATGCCTTGAGCTTTCCTATACACATATATTAATGCTATTGTTTCTCCTGCTCTTTTTATAATGTCACTTTTCAAGGGAGCAGAATCCAAGTCCCCTTTCATTTCTCTTTTAGTCCAGAGGGGCAATCTCACTGAGCTAAAAAAGCCTCCTTCCCCCCCCACCTTGGATTCTACACACAATTCCAATTCCAATGGGATTAGAGAAACAAACAACTGGTGGAGAAGAAAATTGTTCAAATAGCAGAGGAGGGCCAGAGCTGCCTGCCACTAGCAGTTGGAGGCAAGCCAAAATATTTGATAAAAGGTGGCTGAGTATGGTGATCCTAGCCCTCTGGGAGGCCAACGCAGGTGGACTGCTTGATCTGAAGAGTTCAGGACCAGCCTTAGCAAGACCGAGACTCTGTCTCTATTAAAAATAGAAGAACTGGGCATGAGGCAGGTTCCGTGGTTATAACTACTTGGGAGGCTGAGGCAAGAAGGATCGCTTGAGCACAGGATTTTGAGGTTGCTGTGAGTTATGAGGCTACAGCACTCCAGCCTGGGGCAACAGAGTGAGTCTCTCTCTCTCTCTCAAAAAAGTGATTTCCAGAGTTAGGGATCCCTGAGTGTGGAAGCTAGCATGGATGAAGAGATTAGGGAGGAGGAGAAGAAAGGGGAGAATTGGGAGAGAAGTGTGGGGAACAGGAGAGAAAGGGAAAGGAAGGAGAGGAAAAGGTAAGGAAAGCTAAAAAGAGTCAAAAAGCCCAGTCAGAGTGCTGAGCCAGCTTAGAGTCTTGCCTTGCCCCATACCCCCCTCACCCCACCCTATGTGGACTTTACACCGGGTTGCCTAATTGCGCCAGTAAAGTGCAACCTCTGCCACTGGTTTTAAGAGGGAAATCTTACTAGGGTTCCAGCCTATGGGACTGTTGTTCTACTGCTACCTGGAAATCCTCCCTTAGCTCACAGCTTGCTGCTCTGGTAGAGGGGCAAAGCTGACAAGGAAGAATGGATATCACTCAGCTAGCCAAGGAGAGTATCTTCATTTGATTTCATCAAGGTGACCACTGGCAGAAAGCTCTGACTGAACAAAGGGTGACTATCTGCAAGAAGATATTTTTCTAATCCCAACCTGGAAAGCTTTCTTTATAGGAAAGTACCACATTGCTTTTCATGCTGGAACAAGGCACGGTGGTTTCAAAGTTCAAGGATCTGTTTTATGGATAGGAAGAAGAGGGAGGAAAAAAATCAATGGAAAGGGGTGTTCTCTGAGGCAGAACCATTTGGTTTCTAATTCTAGGCCTCATGTAATTTTTAAATACCACAATAAAATATGCCTTCTCATTATTAAATGCATTCCTTTTCATCTTCAAGAAAAGTATATATCCCCCTTCACCCACCTTACGTATTATAGGTAATGTTTGTAAGATGGATGGATTGTACCTCTCAGCTCGCCATTGTGCTATTAATGGAGCCCTTGGTTACTATCACCGGATCTATGGGTGGACCATCCATTCTTCTACAGCAGGGAGTAGGCCAGCTCAAAGCACTTAGCCATTTAAACTTTCGTCCATCCCTGTTTTATGTGCACACAAAGAGTTTCCTGGAAACGTGGCTACACTCCAAAGATTTCAGAGACTAGAATGCCTTCTAGAATTCCAGTGTTCCGATCTCTTGGAACCTCACAGGAAGTAGACTTAAACTCATGCGTAAACCTAATGTATTCCAAAAATCCTGGCTCTGCCATTTACCAACTCTGTGACCTTTGGGAAAGTTAATTCATCTCCCTAAGCTTCAGTTTCTTCATCTGCAAAATGGGATATGTATTAGCTACCTTTTGCTGCATAACAAATTACCCCAAAACTTAGTAGCTTAAAACATTTACCACCTCTTAGTTTCTTTGGGTCACAAATCCTGGTGCAGCTCAGCTGGGTTCTCTGGCTCTGAGATTCTCACAAGGCTACACAGTCATCTCAAGTTCAATTGGGAAGGTTTTGCTTCCTAACTCACTCAGATCATTGTTGGCAGGATTTACATCCTCACAGGCTTTTGACTAAGGTCTTAGTTCCTTAGGACGTTCCAGAGACGTACTGCAGTACCTTGCTTTGCAGATCTTTTCATAGAGCATCTCACAATTTGGAAGCTTACTTCATCAGCATCAGAGAAAACAAGCAAGAGAGCAAGACAGAAGGCACAATCCTTTGTAATCTAATCACTGAAGTGACATCTCATCACTTTTGCTACATTCTATCAGAAGTAAGCCATTAGGTCCAGTCCACATTCTGGAGGATTACACAAAAATAAAATGCCAGAGGGAGGATCACTGGAGCCATTTTAGAAGCAACCTACTATAAGTTAAAGAGAATAATAATACCTACTTGTAGGATTCCTTTAAAAATTAAACAAAACTAGGCCCATATCTCAGCTAGTTAGAAGGCTTCAACCCAGGAACTTGAGTCTAATCTGGGCAACATAGCAAAACCTTGTTTCTAAAAACACAAAATAAAGGGCGGCGCCTGTGGCTCAAAGGAGTAGGGTGCTGCCCCATATGCCGGAGGTGGCGGTTCAAACCCAGCCCTGGCCAAAAACTGCAAAAAAAACCACCATAAAATAAAATAAATAAGAGGATATGTTGGATTCAGGGCCAGCATATATTATATATTAGTGGCATATATAATAACCATGATTACTATTAATGTTATTATTGAGTGGCTAAGGCACCAGCCACATACACCTAAGGTGGCAGATTCGAATCCAGCCCGGGCCTGCCAAACAACAATGACAGCTGCAACCAAAAAATGGCCGGATGTTGTGGCGGGTGCCTGTGGTTCCAGCTACTTGGGAGGCTGAAGCAGGAGACTCGCTTGAGCCCAGGAGTTGGAGGTTGCGGTGAGCTGTGATGCCATAGCACTCTACCCAGGACGACAGCTTGAGGCTCTGTCTCAAAAAAAAAAAAAGTTATTATTGAGTATATAAATGACTGGTTTTCTCTCAGCTTTTAGAAAGAAACCTTTTATGAGGAGTAAACGAGAGAGAATACATAATTCAGGACCTGACACATAGTAAATGCTCAATGACCACTTCTTTTTTTTTTTTTTTTGAGACAGAGCTTCAAGCTATCACCCTGGGTAGAGTGCTGTGGCATCACAACTCACAGCAACCTCCAACTCCTGGGCTCAAGCAATTCTCCTGGCTCTGCCTCCCAAGTAGCTGAGACCACAGGCACCAGCCACAACGCCCAGCTATTTTTTGGTTGCCGCTGTTATTATTGTTTGGTGGGCCTGGATTAGATTTGAACCCACCAGCTCCAGTGTATGTGGCTGGTACCTTAGCCGCTTGAGCCACAGGCTCAGAGCCAGACCATTTCTTATTATTAATTTTATTAATGAATGTGTGATACTTGATTTTTCAATCTAAGAAGAGAATGCTATGAACTTATAACCTTCCCAGGATGGATTTGTTTCCATATATTTTGTTCCACTTTTCATGAGCACCCTATACTTGTACAATTCCAGATTTGGGGTCATAAACATGACCAACAAACCCAGTCCAATTTCCTGCCTGCCCTATACCAAGAAGGTTATCCTCAAAACCAGTAAGACAGGCTAATTATGGCAGCACCGCCTGTACACAGAAAAGCCTGAACCTAGCTCCAAGTTCCAGGAGAGAAGAGTGTGTCAGAAGAGTAAGTAGGGACTTTGCTCACAGACCTTTGTCCTTTTCGAAATAGGCTGGTCACTTTGTAGTCTGCTGAGTTACTCTTCAACTGAGAATGAGAGAAAGGGATCCCACACAGGCTGTACAGATAGGATAAGGGCACCCTAGAGGAGGTTTCCACACCTGGACTGGAAACAGTAAGAACCAAGAGACTGAATCAAAGAACAATTTTGCAGTTAGAAAGTTGGGGGAAGAGAGTCCAGTTTGCAACATAAAAGAAAGATTGCTAAAAGTGACCCAGCAGGGTGGGGTCAGACTGTTTTCCTTATAAGGGAGGATCATATTGAGGGTTGGCGTGTAGCCACGGAATATGAGGATTATAATCAAGGAAACCCCATTATTTTGGCTTTGAGTCATTTCTCAGGGCTAACTCATGATCATTACATAAGAAAGATGAGGGGAAACTCCTAAAATGTGAATGATCCTTAAATGAAAACACTGTAGAAAGACAAAGATCCAAGTCTTTGCAATTATCTTTTCAGGCAAAGGGTATCCATTTAAATTCATTCTCATTCTGTCTCTCTCCCTCCACCCCCTTCCCATCCATGTTCTTTCCTTCTATATTGCCCACAGAAGGGAACTATCCTCCGGAGGAAATGCCTTAGGATACTTCAGGCTGGAACTGTTCCAGATTCAGTTATTTCTCTTGCAATCTACACTGCAGTGTTACAGAACAGAATCGATTGGAGCTCAGTGAATATTCACAGATAATAACAATTTACACCTCTGCTTCTGAATCAAGGCCTCCTGTGTAGCTGTGATTTCAAGAGAGCCACTGATTTTCTGAGATGTGCTAGCTCTGGCCCCGTCTCCTCCTGTGGAGTTCCCAAACATTGTCAGATTTGTGCACAGAAAGGCTCAAAGCAGAAGTTGCTGAAAAGTTCTGTAAGTTTAAAGAGAGATATGTGCCAATATCAAGTTCCTCTTCCTGTGACTCTCATTTCTCTGCTTCCAGTTCTGTATTTCCTCTGAGTTTGAGACAGAAGAGACTTTACGTTTCAAAACCTCTTAATAGCCAGAGAAGATTTTGGTCTGCCACTTGGCAGGTTGGCTGATTTTAGAAGGGAAAGAAAGGTTTAGGAGATGAGGACTTGCCCCCAGGAAGTTTGACTACACAATAGGAATGATGTGTTTATTTATTCAGCCCTTTCCTATACTGCAGTCAGAGGTCTGGCCATTTCATTTTGCCCTCAGGAAGTGTCCTTAGAGGTAGGCTTTCTTTCTTTTCCTGTTAGTTTCCTGCAAAAGGACAGCAATGTCCCCTTCAGTGCACAACTGATAAGAAGGATGTTGCCGCTTTGGTGGAGACAGAGAAACATTTCCCTTCACGGCCTCAGACCATCCCAAGGGCAGGGAGAATAGACCTGGTTGTGAAAATAGGAGAAGAACCTGATTTTCACACCTATTTCCCTGGTGTGAGCCTCCTCCCTGAAATACTCTCTTGTGGGATACAATAATTACATCTCCCACTTGAGTAAAATGTCACCCAAATACTTGAGTAAAATGTCACCCAAATAGCATCCTGTTGCATAGAACCAGAGTTGGTAAAACCTAGTGGTCACTTTGGAGGGTTAATATGAAGAGACAACTTTGGGTCTTACTTTATGTTTTGGGGAAATCATACAAATAGTATAGGTTTACCCTAAGCTGGATTCCATTTGCTACCTCCTCCTCATACTATTGACCTCATCTTCAAAGTTACTATTATGTGAGGAAGGGGACTTCCTGACAGCTCCTCTGCCCTAACCATGGATTTGAGTGCCCCCTCATACACTATGTGCTTCCACTTTGGATACACACATTCCATGGGTAAACTCGCTTAGTGCCTATCCATCCCGCAACATGTCAGTATTGCCATACCAGGGACGACATCCTTCCTGCTCATAGCTGCCTAGCATAGGGACTGGCCTCCTGTGGTTCACTAAATATTTAGTGAATGAATGAGTGAGTCAGGAATTGTCTCTAGGAGCAGCCTGGCCATTGACACAATCATTTATTTTGGGGTGGTGCTCTGGGAATTCTAAAAAAGGCATGTGCTAATTATCATATAATGATGACTAGTGGTTATAGTAATTAGTAGGTAAAAGCACAGTGGTGGAGTATGACTAAATAAAATTATCCACCAGTGTGTGCGAGGCCATCCCTGCACTCTGAATTTAGAATCCCGCTGCCTGTCTCTGTTGGACTCCCTGTGGACAAGCTCATTTCTTTGGGAAAGTCAGTTGAGAGTTGCCAACATTGGGAACAGGGAGCATTAAGCTCAGTTTCCTCTGACTCAGTAAAATCTTTCCAATCTGAAAATCGCCTTAAAGAAAAAGGCAAGGTGGCCCTCAGCTGCTTTCCCTTCAGGCTCTGAGACAGATTTCCCCATTAAGGGTCTGTGATGAGTCACCCCTCTCTTAGTAAAACTAAGTCACCTCTCTCAGGGTGGGTGATGGAAGTAAAGACTCATCCTGCTAATCTCCTTCTCCTCCCACTGAGGCCAAGGTTCAAGGCCTTGGCCCCCCTCTCTGGGGAAGAGAGGGCAACCTGCAAGAAAAGACACTTCCTTTCCATTCCTCCCCACACCCCAACCCACAAACTTAGGTGGTGGTTTCCTCTTTCTTCTGCTCAGGAGAAAAGAGAATGAAAATAAAGAAGGGGCTTGAGGCCTGTGGCTCAAGTGGCTAAGATGCCAGCCACATACACCTAAGGCAGCAGGTTCAAATCCAGCCCAGCCTGCCAAACAACAGTCATGGCTGCAACCAAAAAATAGCCACACACTGTGGTGGGTGCCTGTGGTCCCAGCTACTTGGGAGGCAGAGGCAGGAGAATCGCTTGAGCCCAGGAATTGGAGGTTGCTGTGAGCTGTGATGTCACAGCACTCTACCCAGGGTGACAGCTTGAGGCTCTGTCTCAAAAAAAGAAAATAAAGAAGGAAAAATATAGCTGGGTGTTGTGGCGGGCACTTGTAGTCCCAGCTACTTGGGCTTAAGCTAGGGTGACCAGATGTCTCCCTTTTTAACAATTTGTCCCATATCCCCGGGCATTTTTAAAAAAGTCCCAATTTTTGGAAAGAATGAATGAATGGGCAGGAGAACAGGAAGGGAATATACGGTTTTCAGCTGCCATGTGGCTATTTCGCCAGAATATGAGGTGAAATATATTATTTTTGTTAATTTAATTTTTTTTTTTTTTAGACGGAGCCTCAAGCTATCCCCCTGGGTAGAGTGCCATGGCATCACAGCTCATAGCAACCTCCACCTCCTGGGCTCAAGTGAGTCTCCTGCCTCCGCTTCCCAAGTAGCTGGGACCAAAGGCACCCGCCACAACGCCTGGCCATTTTTTGGTTGCAGCCATCATTGTTGTTTGGTGGGCCAGGCTGGGGATTCCAACCTGCCACCTTAGGTGTACGTGGCTGGCGCCTTAGCCGATTGAGCCACAGGCGCCGAGCCGGCAATTTCTATTTCTTCTGATATTACCTTTTCCCTCCCAAAATCATTCTTGTAAACTTCTAAAAACTAAATCCTAGCTGCGATGGAGATAGCATCTCAACGTTTTTCATTTTTAGCTTCTCGGTTTTGTGGTACCAGCTTGTCTGACTTGGGTATACCATACAGAGAAAGGGGAGAATGGATTCCTCACTGTGGCCTCCTGCTAGGCCCTGAGTGGTCACCTATCCTGGAACAAATTACTGTCTCTGGTTTTCAGGACATCTGATGTAAAATGAGGTCATATTGGGATTTCCTCAAACTCTAATAGTCTAGAATTCCATTGCTTGGTAACATGCAGCACATCTTGGGCCTAGAAGTTCTGGGAAACCTGGAGGCCTGGCTGCAGGACACCTTTTTTTTTTTTTAATTTTGAGACAGAGTCTCAAGCTGTTGCCCTGGGTAGAGTGCTATGGCGTCACAGGTCACAGCAACCTCCAACTCTTGGGCTTAAGTGATTCTCTTGCCTCAGCCTCCCAAGTAGCTGGGACTATAGGCTCCCGCTATAATGCCCAGCTATGTTTTGGTTGTAGCGGTTACTGTTGTTTGTTGTTTGGCAGGCCTGGGTTGGATTTGAACCCGTCAGCTCCAGTTTATGTGGCTGGCTCCCAAACTGCTTGAGCTATGGGTGCCGAGCCTGCATGACACCTTCTGTGTGGTTAGAGAGCAAGGTCTCAGTGGAGACAGGTTCCTAATGTCATTGTTTACTCCTCATGGTTACCCATAATAAACACAAGAGAAGAAATAAATACAGTAAGCTGTATGTGTATACTCACCTATGCATGGTGTTATCCTGAACTCTCAGCACTGGGAGGAAACTGTATTAAGGAATAATATAATATCTCTTTTTAGTAGATGGTGCAGAGGCGAACTAGGCAGGAGGGTTTTTCTCTTCTTGGCATGCAATAGGTTGTTTCTTTCTTTCTTTTTTTTTTTTTTTTCTGTGATGGAGTCTCACTCTGTCACTCTGGATAGAGTGCTGTGGCATCATCGTAGCTCACAACAACCTCAAACTCCTGCGTTCAAGTGATCCTCGTGTCTCAGCTTCCTGAGTAGCTGGGACTATAAGCACCGTCCACAATGATCACCTACTTTTTCTACTTTTAGTAGAGACAGGGTCTCATTCTTGCTCAAGCTGGTCTCGAACTCCTGAGCTCAAGTGATCCACCCTCCTCGGCCTCCCAGAGTGCTAGAATTACAGGCGTGAACTACCATACCTGGCCCCCAGTAGGCTATTTCTGATGGTTGACTGTAAACTGACCCAATTTTCACTGGTGCTCATCAGACGTGGACTGGCCTAATACTTGTTTTGTGTATCTTGGGTTATATTATTCCTTAAGTTCTTTGTGGCAAGTCCAAAATCAGTGTTATACCATCTCTTGGCTGTGATGAGTCAAATTGTTGACAAGGACAACAAATAAATGGCAGAGAGCCTTTAGCAAAGTAAGCAGTATGTGCTGTAGAAGGTGCTCAGCACAGAATGGTGTGACGGAAGCCGCAGAGGTGTTTTGCAGTGGGCCTGTGTCACAGTCATTGAGAGCTTATAATGGCAGTTACAACATGGGAAAATGTGTACATACTCAAAGTTTAGTATACTATAGAGGCCATACATTATATTTGTTGTGGTTAGATTTCATAATAAATACATTTTGGGGGGGGAAATTATTTCTAAAGTAAATGGCCAGAAAAAGTCACTGAAATGATTCTGTACTGCCTGGGTTGGCATTATATGGGCTGTGTGTGTAGGAGCAAAGGAGGGCCAGAGTTTTAGAAACTCTGGTTTTTAAAGGATCTTCTTGGCACAATTTTAGGCTGCATTCTCGTTAACACACCTGATGATACTGTGTGTTTTTCAACTCTTTAAAACTGCCTCTTCAACGTCAAATCCATCAATTTCTTTACTTGTTTGTTAGCCAACATTTAAGGGGTAGCAAATAGTATTTACGCTCTGCTTTCTGACATGCAGAGTGTCCCCGACCTTATCCCACTTAAATGTGCTTGTTTCAGAGCCCAGTCACAGGCAGAGGCAACAGCCTGCATTGGTGGTTGACTGCAGTTTCTGTGTCTTAGTAGAGTCTTTCTTTTTACTTTTTCCGTACTTGTAAGCAGACATAGCCTGACTTTGGGATATCTGGGAAGGAACTTGGGACAGGTGGGCAAGCGGGGTGCCATGGGAATTGTGCTGCACAGTCACTCCCAGGAACAGAGGAGGTGGGAATCAGCTCCTGAGCATGAGAGTGGGGTGGGTCGGATGTGGCTGTGGCTTTGAGGAAGATGGAAACTATTCGGAACAGCTGATAGGGGTTGGGCAGCAGGGGCTGAGCAAGAGCTGGAAGCAAGGCCTGCGGGTGCCTGAGTCGAATCCTCTGTGTCAGCAGGTGTGGCCTGGCTGTGCAGGTGGCAGGGCAGCCAGATGAGACTCGGGGACAAAAGGAGAGGGCTGGGGGCAGGGGTTGGGTGGTTGCTTGGTTGGCATAAGCGACTTGGTAGAGGTGGGTTTCAGACCCTGAGTGTGTGGCCATGTAGGGAGTTGCTGAGGTGAACAGCAGAGCAGCTGAGGGGCTTGGGGGTGCTGGGCAGTAGCTCTTCTTAGAATGGCTTGTAGGGCCTTGGTTCTCTTAGTGCTCCTCCCACCCTGTGTGCCCTGTTGGCCATTCCTGAGTGCGTACTACTGTGTGTACATACTCTTCCTTTCTTCTTCTCCTTTGGGCTAATAATTACCTGTTTCAAGGCATCACTCCTGGGTAGCTGTTCGCTTGCTCTCTGCTCTGTCCACTGCTGGAGTCCTTCACTCTGTCCACACATCTCTCCTCTTGTACTGCAGAGACTTGCTTATATGCCTCTGGAATATGTGGATTGGGAGGTTTCTTGAGTGCAGGATTGACTCTAGTGCTCAGCAGAGCACCTGGCATACAGAAGGTATTCAGCAAATGCTTGCTGATGGATGCACCACTGCTTTGCTGCAGTAGCAGTAGTGTAACAGGATGTTGGAACTGGAAGACAACTACAGGATCAGCTAGGCTAAGTCATTTGTTCTGTAGTTTACTATTAAAACTCAAGAGTTTGGGTACATGGCCTAAGGTCACACAGCTTTTCCCAGGCACAGCCAGGACTCAAATCTACCTCTTGACTCCAAACGTCAAGTTCTTCCCACGACACCATGATAGTCTCCAAAGGTGTCTTCTGAGCCTGTGAAGGTGGCAGCCCTCCACCTCTGCCTAGTGCTTTGTTACCGCCTGATGTCACTATACTTAGTATTCCTCCTTGGGAGGAAAACTGTGTCCTGACAACCGAGGAGCTTTTCCTCTGCATGGTGCCAGGTTTACAACAACCTTACCTCATTGCTTCCCCTTCCCTTTCCTGTCTGTTCTAGTTTGTCTTTGGGTGAGCAGCAGCAACCGTTTCTAAGTAAATAGAGGAATTGCCGATTCAGGATTTGCTGTTTGAAATATTCAGTGCCTTTTGCTTAAGCCTGTCCCTTCTGGCTGCCATCCTGCTACTCCTGTCTCCAAATTGCCCTGATTTAGCATGTGTTAAAGACTAGTACTGCACAATGGAAGTTTCCTTCTTGGGTCAAGCAGAAGAACGGGCATAGCCTTGGAAAAGGGCAGCCGTAGGACAGAGTGAGCAGGCACTTTTCCAAACCATTTCTGGTCTGTTAAAAAAGGTGAATTTGATATAGACTCATTCCTGGAGGATGAGATGCAAGTTGGGGTATCAAGAAATAACTTGTTTGTTTGTTTTCCATCTCCAAAATGTGACACTTGACATTTAAGTTAGGACGTTCTGCTTAGGGTTAAATTTTCGGTGTGACTGAGGCTGGGTGTGGCTAGTTCCCTTACACCGATGACACAGTTTTATGAGGATGGTTCCAGATTGCTGTGATCATGTGACCTCCCTTCTCATCACATTTGGTCTGAAGTACCTCAGGACCAGGGCCAGGACTGAGTCCTGGGTTAGGGGTCACTGATTTGAACCTTTGTCTCTTCTGTTAACTAACCAAACAGTATGTGGCTAAAAATGCCCATTTTGAACAAAGGACTCCGGAGAGCAGAGTCTTAATCCTTCATTACTTTAAGAATCTATGCCACATTGCTTCCCCTTAACTCTTCTGTGTTTCCCTCATTTTTTTTTATTAAAGTAAGAACTAGATAATGTATAATGCCCTCATTAGCTTCAGAAATCCGGTGGTTCAGAACAAGCCCAGTGTCTTTGGTCTTAGAGGTTTCTGGGGCCACCTTGGACCCCCTTGGCCTCCAGCCACATGGGAGCCTGTTTCCGGTCCTTCCTCCATTGGTCTTGCGTTCCAGGCGCTGAGCTGGAAGCACATCAGCCAAGGATTCGGACTGTGCCAGGAAGTATTTTGATTTGCTATATTCTTTGCTTGGCATCTGCTCATTTCCTTCAGGGACGTCCCCTTCCTTGGAAAAAATAACTCCAAAGACGCTTGTCTGACGGCTGAGCTAAGAAGGAGTTCCAACCAGGCATTTCCATTCAGGGATCTTGGCTTGTCAGTCACAGGCCACTGAGTGAGAAGGGTGATGCTAAACTTTAAATGCTTCCGACAGCCCCTCGGTCCCTGCTGGCAGTGGTGTTTATGTAGGCCAGTTTTGAGAATGACGGTCTTGAGAAAGAACCAGCTTCAACTAGAGCAGGCCTTAACAAGTAGATATTTGAGGGGTCACTGCTGGGCTGTGACCTTTAAGGGGTATCCTAAGTGGCAGCCTCCCTGGGGCCCCAACCTCAAACTCTCCTCCAGGTATGTATAATTTTGCTATGTGGTGGCAGGGTTATGAATGAGAGATTGAAGGGCTCTTTGGTGGTTCCAAAACTGTGGTGGGAACCACCTGGGAAGTTACACTCATCTGAACCGTTGGTCTAATAAATCTAATTTGGAGAAGGGCATTGATTAACTTGGTACCTGTGTAATGAAGCTGTGTCAGTTCTTGGCAGTCACTACTTTTTTCCCCTAGATATTCATCCATTAATACTCCAGGCTAGTATTTTTCTGGATATTGATACTGGGCTTCTGGCCGTATACTTCTAGAACCTTCCTTGTGTTAATTATTTAGTTCCTCATCTTTCAACAGCATTCCCTTTCTCAGAAGTCTTTGAGGAATTACTGACAGTGATTCATCAGTGACAGTTGCACATTCTTCTTGCTGTCTGTGGATGTGATTCATCTGAGCCTGAAAACCTGACGTTTCTTCATGTGGCTGCGGCTCGCTCGGCTCCACACCTGTCTTCTGCCTCAGTCACCTCTTATCAGAGTTGTCTTTTCCAGTACAAAGATTATTCTCTCAGATGGAGGAGGTGAACCCAGCAGAAGGAGGAGTGGTTCTTGTGACATCGCTCTGGCTTCCTCCAGCCAGGCCTGTTACCTCTTTGCTTTTCTTATTCTGATTGTAGATTTGAAAAGAGCCCCAAACAAAATCTCTGACCCATGATGGTCATGCCTATTACTCCTCCCAGACCTTAGCTTTTGGTCTTTCTCCTGACTGGTAAAATGCTGCTGTTGTTCATTCAGCTTCAACTCTGTTCCCTCTTCCTGTGGCCCAGACATCCAAGTAGAGCATTCCCGTGCTAGGAGTACTTTGCAGTCACTCCAAGGACTTTCCAGTGCTTTCCTGGCTCCTGATCTCCCCCACCCTATTTGGACCAGATTTTTTTTTCAAGCTTAGATAACTTCCGACTCCCCATTAGCCCTTCTAAAACCTTTTTTCCTCACCATTGTGTTCTTTCTAATTTTAAGTTGTGACTGGCTCTCTGGGCTGCCAGGCACAACTGCGCAGGGCTGAGTTACAACTCAGGACAGGATTCAGGTGCTGACCACCCAGAACTTATTTCTACCCGTACTTCCCAAGAGGCCAGCTCTTCAATATTCCCACCCAGGGAAGGGCTGGGCTGGGTCCACCAAAGCCTCTGCCAGGGTTGAATTCTCAAGGAGCATCTGAGCCTCTCCTGGAGCTGAGGCATAAGACCAAAGCTGCCCATCCCTTAGGTCAGGGAACAAAGGGTAGAACGGGCCAGGGATGGGCTGGCAGAGAAAACGGCTGCCTGTGCTAGGAGTAGAACCTTTGGGTAAGGAAGAAAGCGGAAAGTTGTGACAACTCAAAAGATTTTTAGGTTTGTTACCCATGGACCCAGCTAGCCAAACTGTTCACTATTCTGCAGCTTAGTGTTGGGAGAATGCCCTCTCTTAAAGTTACCCATCCTATTTTGGGATAATTAAGTGGAAGGAGTAACTCTATCTTGGTGCCTGAAAGTGCCTCCCATTTCCTGATCTTAGACTTGGCCATTCCTGTGGAGGAAAGCATCTTAACTCCATTATTACAGATTCAGGATCATTAAGACCCAGGCTGGATTGAAATTTATCTCTCTACTGTCTATGGAAGAGGATTTAAGGAGAAAAATCACTGTGAGGATGTTGATTTAGGAAAGCTTTTTAAAGAACCCACTTTAGGAATGTACATTTGCATACAAACAATGAAAGTGCTAATTAAAATGATTCTCACATAGTCATTTTAGCAGTGCAGGGACTGCTGCTTGGCAACACCAAGTGGAAGTGAGTGTACTTTGAAAATAATATTGTTCCATCCATCTAATCAACTGAGACATTGGGTGCCTTTTATTTGCAAGGCATTATGTTGGAACCGTTGTGTGTATGCGTGTGTGCGAAGGTCAACAGTGTAAAACCTAATGCTTTGCCTCTGAAGTGACCAATGAAGGGGGTTTCCCTGGGATATGAGACTACAAAGAAAGTTCAGCCCAACAGGTGAGCTGGTCACCCTACCTCAGGAGTTGAAAAGATAGTAGGAGTGAGAGGGGCCACACCTGTTCACATTGTTTTAGAAACACTTAGGACTCTGCCCTGTAGAACTTACTCCCCCTCCAAATTGAGTAGTCTAATTCCTTTTTGAAGCTAGAGCCCAACATTAAAATATTTCTGTCATCATCTTCCTCATTGGCATCAGTTCTTACTGGGCACCTGCTGTTTGTGGCTGGGACTTTGTCCTGCAGAGTGTGGGTGGGGCAAACCTTTCAGCTCCTGGGGAGCAACTGCCACCTTATCTTTTAAAAAAATAGTGTTTTAGAACACAGAGTGTGGAGCATAGTAGATGCAGAGTAAATATTTGTGGATTGAGGTTTATTAACTTTGTGGTTAGGAGTGCAGGGTCTGGAGTCACATAGACTCAATTTCAAGTCTTGGTTCTCTGCTGTTTACATGCTTTTGGCTTGTAACTTACCTCTCTGAGCCTTGTTTTCCTCATTTGTGAAGTTGGGATGAATATAAGGGTAGTCATAATATTAATAGAATAATAATTATGGTAGGCTTTATAATAACTATAGTAATAAACATGATAGTGTAGTATATTGTAGCACATATTCTGGACTCTGGCTGCTAAAAGTCAGATCTCACTTACTATGTAACTTTGGGCAACTTATTGAACTGCTCTGGGCCTTAATGGTCTTATCTATAAAACAAGGATAATGATGATAATGGTACCCTTATTGGAGGACTGTTAAAAGTAAGAATTGTAGGCTCGGCGCCTGTGGCTCAAGCGGCTAAGGCGCCAGCCACGTACACCTAAGGTGGCGGGTTCGAATCCCCAGCCCGGGCCCGCCAAACAACAATGATGGCTGCAACCAAAAAAATGGCCGGG